>PVKV010028883.1:0-24357 GCA_004027835.1 Alouatta palliata | reverse complement strand
CTGTCCCGGGGAGTTAGGGCTTTATTTATGAGTTTCCCTTGTGCTGCTGCCTTTTTCTCAGGACTGCCTTGCCCAGCGATGAGGCAGCCTACTCACTGCCTGCAGAGGCTTTGCTGAGCTGGTATGGGCTCCGCCCAGCTGCCGTGTGAACTTCCCTGCAGTCCAGTTTATACCGGTGTAGTTAGAACTGCCTCTGCAACGGCAAATTACCTCCGCAGTGGCAGACTGCCTCAGTAATGGCGGACGCCCCTCCCCCACAGAGCTGGACCGTCCCGGGTTCAGCTGTGCTTGCTGTGAATCTCTCAATCCCGAGAGTTTCCAATGGCTGTTTTTTTTTTTGTGGGGGTGGGACCAGCCGAGCCTGATCACCTGGCTCCCTGCCTCAGAGCGTCTTTTTTAGTTGAATGATCGACTGTCTCCCAGGTGTTCCAGCCGCCTGTTGAAAAGGCGCCGGGATCTGTATGATTTCCCGTGCGGTGACCCACTGTGCCAGCTGAAACCGCAGGCGCTGGCGTTTTTTTGCCTGGGAAATCTCCTGGCCTGGCTGTCTGTTTCAGTCCCCTTTTTTAATCAAATGAATGGGCGGCTCTGCCTTCCCAGAGTTCCAATTGCCAGCGAAAACGGCACCCGGACCCACGTATTTTGTATTGGGAACTGCTGCGCTGGGGCGCTCCAAACAGCGGCGGCGAAAACGCCCGCGCGGGCGAAAACAGCTGAGCCGGCGAAAACAGCTGCGCCGGCCAAACCAGGTGCGCTGGCGACCCGTGGGGCTCCTCCCCCTGGGAATCTCCTGGTCGGTGGGCAATAAAAATCCGTCTGGGAATGTGGCGTCCACTCACCCTCCACGCTTTCACTGGGAGCTGCAATCCTCAGCTGCTCCTAATCGGCCATCTTGGATCTCCCTCCTGCATTTATTTTTAATTGACAACAAT
Organism: Alouatta palliata; assembly: GCA_004027835.1. Taxonomy (NCBI): domain Eukaryota; kingdom Metazoa; phylum Chordata; class Mammalia; order Primates; family Atelidae; genus Alouatta; species Alouatta palliata. Next base: position 23,425 of record PVKV010028883.1, on the reverse strand, counting down.
TATATATATTTACTGAATACAATGTGATGTTTTGATACATGTATACATTGTGGAATGAGTAAATCAGATTTTAATATATCCATTACCTCACAAAGTTATCATTTCTTTATAGTGAGAACATTTAAAATCCATTCTCTTGGCAATTTTGTAATATATAATACATTATTATTATCTGTAGACACTTGCTGTGCAATACATCTTCAGAAGTTATTCTTCCAGTATAATTAAAACTTTGTAGCCTTTGACCAACATTGCCCTCCAGCCCCTAGTAACCACTATTTTACTCTCTACTTTTATGAATTCAAATATTTACATTGTATGGATAAGTGGGATTATGCAATATTTGTCTTTCTGTGCTTGATTTATTTCTGTTAGCATAACGTCCTCTAGATTCATCCACGTTTTTCCAAATAACAGAATTGCATTCTTTCAAAAGGCTAAATAGTATACCATTGTATATATACATCAAATTTTGTTATCCATTCATCTGTTGATAGGCACTTAGGTTATTTTCACATTGTGAGTATTGTAAATATACTACACTGAAAGAGCAGCCTCTTCAATTAATGGTGTTGGGAAAATTGGTTATTTACATGCAAAAGAATGAAATTGGAGTCTTATCTCACCCCTTGTACAAGCATGGACTAAGATGGGATTAGAGACTTCAATGTAAGACCTAAAACGGTAAAACTACTAGAAGATAACATAGAGGAAAATCTGTGTGACAGATTGTTTGGACTATGGTTTCTTGCGTTTAACCACAAAAGCACAGGCAACAGAAGCAAAAGTAGACAAATGGGATTGGTCTAATGAAACAGCTTCTGCATAGTAAATAAAACAACAGAGTGAAAAGACAGCCCACGTACTGAGAGAAAATATTTGCAAATTATTTATTAGGTAAGAGACTCATATCAAAAATATATAAGGAAATAAAACACATAAGTAACAAGAAAACAACTCTCTGACAATGAACACTCTGAACTGTTTTCTGTAATTATTAATTATGATTTGATATTTTATCTTTGCTTTAGAACTTTTACATGGCATCAATGCATCATTTCCCTTTTCTCCTTTACTTGTTACATGTAAACTGCTTTTGAGGGAGGATATATTTATTTGACTTAACAGTTATTAAGCAAGTGACCTGTTACATTATAAACTACTCAAAGGCCTCAGCTAGCATTTTATATTCTACTCAGTCTAAGCAAGGTGTAGGTTATTGCTTTTGCCTCTTAAAACCCATAATTGCAGCCAATGCTCTGAGGAAAATCAGCTGTTGTGTTAACTCACAGCCTTTCTATCACTTTTAAAGTATTAGAAGCTGGCTGTGGATCTCTGGGAGAAAGACATTGACTATGGCTCTCATTGAGGTTGCTCCATAACTAGTCAAGGCAGAAGTGCAAAGTACTGGCTTGTCATCTGTGTGAGTTTAGCAAAAAACCCACATGGCCAAAATGCTAATAGATTCCTGAGAGTGTTGACCTTCAAAAGATACAAAGCAGTTTGTTAATTAACATCACTCTAACTTAGAAAGCACGTTTGGCATAATTGCCCTTCGAAGTAAAGTGAGATTTGTTTACTTGAACATTTTGTTTTTCAATTGTCCCTACCCTGTTTTAGGAAAAGACCCCATTACTAAAGAAAACAAATTCTCAAGAATTCTCAGCTTCTCTTTATGATGGCTGGCAAAGAGAAAGGCATCTGGATTCAGAAAAACAGTGATGATTTCTCCGAGCTTTACAATGTGTACAAATCTTACTCCCTGCACTCTGCTCCATCAGTTCAATTTAATTCAAGACAACAAATATTTTTAAGTAATATTAGAACCTGGGCATATGATAATTAATGGAACACATGCTGGCTTTACAGAAACTTCATTGTGTGCTAGGGCACTTTACATGCCCAGAATAAATTTATGCATAGATACATTTGCTTTGTATTTACTTTTCAGTTACCTCTGTCCATGTTCTTTTCACATTTGGCATTACTGAAATAAACCATGTACCAAAAAACATGCCAAGCTAAACAGTGAAACAGCAAGCATTCTGAAATTTTTAGAGTAGGAAGAACTTATTGAATGCTTGGACAGTCAGGGAAGCCTCCTTTGAGAATGTGATTAAACCTTAAGTAATAGGTCTGGGGAAGTAGTTACAATCCCTTTAAAGTAGGTAATGACAACGTACCACTGCTCTTGCAAATAACATGCAATCAGTAAGTCAGTAAATTGGGCATGAATGCATGCATTAGGCATGGAAGAATACAATTAAATAAATTAGTCAATAACTAAAATTTCAAGAAATTGAGATAATATTGAATATACAGTAGTGGTATTTCTGGGGTTCTGGAACTAGATAGGCTTAAACTTCTGGTCCCAGCAGTTGTGGACTTTATGAAATCTAGGTTGCGAATGAGCTGTATTCACTAAGTCAGTTCCAATAGCTGATTATGCTGCATTCTAGTCACAATAGTCACAAGAGTTCTAGTTACAACTCTTAAGAGTGTCGGATAATCCTTGCAAGCAGGGATTACATCTTATTATATGCTGTGTTCTTCATAACACCAAATTTAATGCCTTGCTGACAGGTGATCCTCTGTAAATGGCTACTGATTGATCAGTTAGTTGATTGGCGGATTGAAAGTGAGGAGCCAGTAGAGTGTTTGAACAGAGCTGTGGTCTGAATGTGTTCCCCAAAGTTCATCTGTTGGAAATTCAGTCTTCAGTGCAATGTTGTTGACAGGTGGAGCCTGTAAGAGGTGATTAGGTCAGGAGGGCTTCGTCCTCATGAATGAATTAATAACATTATTGCGGGAGTGGGTTATTGTTATGGTTAAGCTTTGTGCCCCCCCAAATCTCATCTGGAATTATAGTTCCCATAATCCTCATGTGTCAAGGGAGAGACCAGGTGGAGGTAATTGAATCATAGGGGCAGTTTCCTCCTTGCTGTTCTTATGATAGTGGGTGAATCTCACAAGATCTGATTATTTTATAAGGGGCTCTTTTCCCTTCTCCCAGCACTTCTCCTTCCTGCCACCCTGCGAAAAAGGTAGCTTCCTTACCCTTTACCTTCCGCATGATTATAAATTTCCTGAGGCCTCCACAGCCATGCTGAACTGTGAGTCAGTTAAACCTCATTTTTTTTTAATATATGACCCAGTCTCAGGCAGTTATTAATAGCAGTGTAAAAATGGACTAATGCAGTTATCCAAGGAGTGGGTTCCTGATAAAAGATAAGTTTGTTCCCATTCTCCTCTTCTTTCTATCTTGTGAGCTCTATTGCCCAAAGATAGAGGAGAAAAGAAAAATCTGTTTTATTATTGAATGAGCGTTTTACCAGAATATGATGTGAATCACAGACACTTCGCTAAGAGATTATAAAGATAGAAAGACTATATTATATAGCTGAACAGATACATCTCATTCCATACATGCTCTCAGGACAGATGATGTATGATCATTTGTCATACATGTTCATCCTAAATTCACCTTGTATTTGGGGTGACTATGTTAATTGGCTTTAAACAAAAGAAAAACAAACTTCTCATATATTTATCACAGAAAGTAGTTATGGAAAGACATTCCTACTAAAGTCAGGCTTTTCCTCTCCCACAGAAACTGGGAGACAGGGTTTTTATAATCCTTGATAATTACATTTCAAAGAGGTTGTTGCCAAGTCCTTAAGAAGGACATTCTTGGATCTTAAAGAAATTTATTTGGCTTTTAAAAATATTTCCATGCATTTATAAAAGACAGAGAAAGAATATACAAATTTTCTAAAGTAAATGCTCTAAGAAAAGAGACTGGAAGGGAGTCGCTTTGTTTTCAACAGGAAGAATTAGACCACTTATTTTAAATTAGTCTTTGCTTCTTCATCACCTATCAAGCATGCACTACACTTTATTGCAATTGCCTGCTTACTTATCTCGGTCTCTCCAGAGACTGTAAGATCCTTGGAAACTGGGAAAATTCCTTGCTCATTTATGTATTTTATTACCTAGAAAGGTTTCTGGCCCATAAAAGGTCTTCAAAAAAGTATTTGTTGATAGAAACAATAGAACTCCTTTACTTCACCCTGAGTGGACAGCACAACTTGAAATTAGCATGGCTTTTTCTACTTCTAGAGTCAGAAAACTAGGAGGGGGCTTGGGAATCATTTGATTCAATCTCTTCATGTCTGAAGCTGTAGAGTTTAAACAGCTCAAATATATTAAAGCAAATATCAGAAAAAGTAACTACTGACTATCCCTCTATGTGCAAACCAGTGCCTTTATTTTGCCATGCTGGCTTCCACTGATGCATCCTATAAATAATCTTTGGGAAGTCTAATTTTTGCAAATTTTGATTCAGTACTTTTATCATCTTCTCCCAAGTCTCTGCTGGAGTTATTTAAAGGATGAAGGCTTTGACCAGAGGGCTACTTAAAGCTTTTCCTTGATGTTTACATTTTGTGAGTTCCTACACATAATGTGTTTTTGAAAAGTTCCTGGCATTATTAAGTGTTCAATAAATAATAGACATTAATATTCTTGTTTTTTTATTTCTATTCTTATTAATGATTTAACTATTTTCCTGGCATATTGCTAGTACTTGGTAAATGAGCAATAATGGTTAATTCTCTCTCTACCTGTATGGGATAAATATACTTCCAAGTTACAAACGAATAAACAAAAGAGAGCTCATTTCAAACAGCTAATAAATGGTGTAGCTAGGAGTATTTTCTCCTTCCATATCACTTTAAACATCACATTTTTCTAAAAATATACTATATTTATTTCAGTAAACTAGATAAAGTATGCATACAAGTGTTGTAAAATGTTAAATCAACATGGAATGGACAATTGAGTTGGACAGAAAAGTTTACAGGAGATAAAAGGAAAAAGTAAGTAAGCTAACGTAAACAGAGCACTTAATGAGAGGCATTTGTGATCAACACATTCTCAAATAATTTCATTGAATTCTCAACACGCCTCTGTGAGAACGGTAATACCTTTACATAATCCCAAACCAGAAATCCCTGGGGACATATATGGATGTGGTTTGGCTGTGTCCCCACCCAAATTTCAAATTGTAGCTCCTGTGATCCCCACACGTCTTGGGAAGGACATGGTGGGAGATAATTGAATCATGAGGGTGGGTATTTCTCCTGCTGTTCTCATGATAGTGAATAAGTCTCATGAGATGTGATGGTTTTATAAAAGGGTGTTCCCCTGCACAGGCTCTCTCTCTCACCTGCTGCCACGTAGGACCTAACTTTGGTCCTCCTTTGTCGTCTGCCATGATTGTGAGGCCTCCCCAGCTATGTGGAACTGTGAGTCCATTAAACTTCTTTCCTTTATAAATTACCCAGTTTCAGGTATATCTTCATTAGCAGTGTGAGAATGGACTAATACAGATACATTATGAAATGTGGAATGTTACCTTTAGAAAGGTGATAGAATGCATTTATCACTGTGTGTGTATCTATCAGCCTATCTGTGTGTCTCAATATCCTGAAGCTGCTGCTGAGTGAACATTGAACCTGAGCAGGTGAGGAAATTGAGGGACAGAGAAGTGAAGCAACTCACCCAAGGACACATAGCTCTAAATCCAGGAGATGGAGATTCAAAACCAGTCTTGCTCTGTCACCCAAGCTGGAGTGCAGCGGCGCAATCTCAGCTCACTGCAACCTCCACCTCCACCTCCCGGGTACAAGAAATTCTCCTGCCTCAACCTCCTGAAAGCTGGCACTACAGGTCACTTGAAAATCATCTCTTCTGTCTCAGTCAATGGGTGGACTAAATGATTCTGTGATCACTGAGCTTGTATTACTGGCTCTTTCCTGTTCTACAGAGAAAAAACTTTTTCTCATCTTGATATGTTTTTTACTCTATTTAGGGGTCATCCTGGGAAATCTCTTCATTTTAGTTTTGCTGATTTTTGATTCTCGCTTACAGTCCCCTATGTACTTCCTGCTGGCTAACCCGTCCCTCATTGATGTGGGCCTTTCCTCCACCACAATCCCCAAAATAATCTCAGACCTTTTAAATGCATACAATATCATTTCTTTTCAAAGTTGTATGACACAGATATGCTTCATCCACATCATGGGAGGAGCAGAAATGGTGTTACTCATGGCCATGGCTTTTGATAGATGTGCAGCAATCTGTAAGCCTCTTCATTACTTGAAAATCATGAACCCTAAAATATGTGTTTCATTTGTAATCACTGGCTGGGTAACCGGGGTGGTCCATGCTATATCTCAATTTGCTTTTGTTATAAACTTGCCTTTTTGTGGCCCCAATAAAGTAGACAGTTTTTATTGTGGAAAAAAAAAATGGGCATTACCCATTAAACACACTAATTAATATTATGCAGGTAAAGAGTATGAATAGTCATACCGACTCAGTATTAGTTTATTGTTGAGCACAACAGTGTGAACTAGTTATCAATACCAGGGGAGAACTCCAAACACTTCTGACCATTGCATCTTGTGTCCAAGCCACCAAGAAAAAAGAACAGTAGGTACTGAATGGAACCCTTTGCTTATACAGCAGGTCCTTGAGTAGCCTTGTTTTGTTCAGTATTATTTGATTGTAACCTTGAGATAAAATTGATTCCCGACTGCGGTCACTGTCTATGTGGAGTTTACATGCTCTTTCCCTGTCTATGTGTGTTTTCTCTGGGTCCTCTTGTTTCCTTTCCTGTCCCGAAGATGTGCAAATTAGGTTTATTGGTGTGTCTACATGGTCCCAGTGTGAGTGAGTGTGGGTGTGTATGTGTGTGTGCCCTGTGAGGGCATGGTGCCTGGCCAATATGGGTTTCTAACTTGTGCCCTGAGCTTTTAGGACTGGCTTTGCCTGCCTGCAATCAGGAACTGGAATAATTGGGTAAATAATTATCTTACTTGTTTTTTATTAGTCTTTCTTAAATATATGTATAGCTCACATTTATTTCAATGTTTAACATCAGAAGTGTTTTTATATCTATTTAGAAGTTTGGTGATGTTTTTGTAATCAGAAATATGCCATAGGAATTTAACTCATTTATATCAACTAGTCTATAGCAAAGTTGGTATCCTTAGACGTCATTTTGCTTATTCATAGTTTCCAAGAATGATGAACATGTTAAAATTTTCAGGGAAAAAAATGTTACATGAGATGTTCATCTGTTTGTGATCAACCCTTCAACATGCTCATTACTTTGTTTTGTTGTGTTTGGTTAATAACATTGAATTAACGTTTAAGATTTAGCATGTTGTCATGTGCCAGACATTCAAATGTGTAACAAAGTAAATCAACATTTTAGGGAAAAAAAAAACTGACCTAGCAGATTTATCAGGAGGCTTATTCTGCAACTGAGGATAATAAACCTGGAAAAGTATTGAGAAAATGTGTTTTGACCAGTGCTATACAGGGAGGTAAGAAACTTGGGTCCATGACCTGCCTCTCCTCTAACCCTTCCCTTAGGTTTATTCACCCCTTAAAAACAACCAAGTCTCCATTTAAGTTCAGGTAGGACACATGACACAACTGGAGAAAATTCATTCAAGCCACATTAATTATATACCTACCATATGCTAAGAGGTCACCAAAAGCAATACTTGCTTCTATCCAAATAAACACATAGCCTCTTCACTAGGGCTTCTCAGAGGCATCTTAGCAGCATGTTCAAAACTGAACTTAAGCATTTATGCCATAAACCCTGCTTTCTTTGAGTCTCCTTCTCAGATAATGTTACTTTTATCTACCCACTTATTTAAGCTAAAAGCTGAGAGTCATCTTGATACTGCTTCAACAACTTCCATAATCAATAATTAATTTATGGAAATTTATTGGCTTCATCTCTTAAACCTCTCTTGAATATGTCCAGTTTTTTCTATCACTATTACCACCCGAGTCTGTCACCCATTGTGATCAGGTTAATGTAACAGTCAGCTTATTAAGTCTCCTCTTTATATTTCTGTATGCCTTTAATCCTGTCCTCCATTTGCTGCTGAAGTTCAATCAGAAAGGCGAAATAAGATGTTGTTGTTTTTAATAATTAGCACTCGTTAATCACTTCTGAAGGTGTTTTACAAAAACCTCTTAAAATTCTTAGCCTTGCCCACATTCTGGTCCTTCCTGCTTTTTCAGTCTATTTTAATGACTCTCTTCTCCTGGTTTACCATATTAAAGCCTCTATGAATGTCTTAGCTTTCACTAATGATATTGCATTGTTTCCTAGTCTTTTCCATTCCTTTCTCTTGGCCTGAAATATTCTCTTCACTTCCAAATGCATCTTTTACCTTCTATTTATAATTCAGGCCTTGGCTCTTATAGCATTTCTTCAAGAATTGTTTTCTGTACTTCCAGACCATTCTGATGCCCCTATTTTATGTTTTCTTCGTATTGCAAACCTTCATCACTCTTTTGCTGAGTAGGACTTCTTCCAGTAATATCACTCTTTTGTCCAGTAGGATTTTTATAATCCATATAATTAAAGTATGTGAATATGGAACATTCTTCAGTTTTCTGCAACTAAATGAACTAGTTTCAAAGTCTTCATTTCATAGAAATTAATTCATTAGCCTTGTTAAATCAAAGCAATATCTGGTTTAAATTTAAGCACATATAGGTTATTCTTTCTTCTTAGGTTAAATTCTCAGTCTCTTAATCTTCTTTTTTTTCCCCTCAAGAGACATCTAGATTTGTGGGAAAGGAGTAGTGGTATGTGTTTGAACCAAGAGGTGGAAAAGTTTTCTCTAAAGGGCTTCATAGGATAGTAAATGATATAATTTGGAAGTTCCCTCCAAGTCTCATGTTGAGATGTAATCTCCAGTGTTGGAAGTGGGGCCTGGTTCAAGGTGTTTGATTGTGGGGGCAGATTCCTCATGAATGGCTTACACCATTTCACTCTGAGTTCACATGAGATCTGATCCTTTAAAAGTATGTGGCACCTCCCTGCTAACTCTCTTCCTTGCTCCTGATTTCACATGTGATGTGGCTGCTTCCCCTTTGCCTTCCACCAGGATTGTAAGCTTCCTGAGGCCTCCCTAGAAGCTGAGTAGATGCCAGCATTATGCTTCTTGTAAAGCCTGCAGAACCATGAACCAATTAAACCTCTTTTCTTTATACATTATTCATCTCAGGTATTTCTTTATAGCAGTTCAAGAATTGCCTAATACAGTAAACATTTGGCTTTGTGGGTCTCTGCCACAACCTCTCAGCTCTGCCACTGCAGCCAGAAAGCAGCCATAAGCAATATGTAAATAAGCAGGCATGGATGTATGACAATAAACCTTTATTTGCAAAAAGAGGCCATGGACCAGATTTGACCCAGAGGCTGCGGTTTGCTGATTCCTATTCTAGGCTATTATTGCCTTAGTACTTACTTTCTTTTAATTGAGATGCTACATATGCTTCCAGGTCTAAACTTTGTTGCATCAGAAATGGTTCATGTCCCAGTTTTTAAATCACAGATTCTAGTTGTAAGACTCTAGCACTCCGCTGCTTCATTTTTCTGATTGTGGAGAATACTCTGACTTTCTCAGCCAAGTTATCACTTCTGAAAGCACACACAAAAAAAGTAGATATTCTCCCCTGCCACTTCAGAATCATCAAGACTTTTGGGCTGTGTCTCAGGCTGAGTTGTTCTGCCACTATTCAAATTCTATCCTAGCCCAAACAGAAATGCAGAGTTTCTCAGTTCTTAGTGTATATCCCAGAAGAAAGTACACATAAGCTCTGTTAGTGGTTTCATGGAGCTTCCATCACTCTCAATCTGCAACAGAGGACCTGGTTGGAAGAGTGGAATGGTAATAAGGTGTAGGTGATCCACAGTGCTATCTAAGCTGTCTTCTCATTTTTGTCTTTTTTACCCCAGCTTCTACTTTCCACTTAGTAAGATTTTTTTCAATTTTCCATTTTAGTAGATATTTGCATTTATTTCATCTCATCATATATCATTTGTCTGACTTACGGCTTTCTTTTTATTACCTCTGTGCATGGAATCATTTTAAGCTCTCAGTCTTTTAAACAAAAATGATAACAATATTAATAATAACATGTTTTGCACTAAAATGATTCTTGAATATCAGAAGATGACTTATTTTTAAAACCAAGGTCTATTTCAATCTCAAAATTAGAAATGTGATCCCCTTAGAAGACAGTTCTTTAGAAACCTAATGCTGTTAACAGGATGGTGAAGAAAAAATTCTGGATGCAATGAAAGGCAGGAAAAATAAACTTCTATTATATATCAACATATTTTCCAGCTACTTACATTCTAAGTACTTATGGAATACCTATAATCTCATCAAAATTTTAAGCTTTTAGGGCAGAGACAGTATCTGCTTTGACCGCTTCTGATACAGTGCCTAAAATATAATAAGCAGTCAATAATATAAAATGATTTATAAATTGTCAGTCAATATCCAAATAAGACTCATTACTTAATTTATGATCTCCTAATGGTTGACATTTTTAGTTTCTTATTATCTACTGTCTTATATTCATTTTTTTTCAGTGGGACTGAATATGGGATTATCATTTCCTGAAATCATTTGCACAGGGTATCTGTATAGCATGCTTTATTTTGATTCCTTCTATATGTGATCTCATCTCTGACAAATAAGTCTTACCAGGTAAATGAGAAACCAGCCATAACCTTCTAAGTACCTATTGTATGAAAGGCTTTAAAATTGCCTTGGAGAGAGTTCAAAATATATGGACATTAAATGCAATGCACTGGCAGTAGAGAATAGAAACCAGATGAGAATTTCAGACATGTAACTCCAAAGTCATTCAATAAAATGAAAGGATGTGAAAGGCTGGAGTAAAAAGTGCTGGCTTCCTGGAAGAGTGAACATTTAACTTACCCACAAAGGTTAGAAATAATTTGACAAATTCCTGTTAATTTTATAAATAAAAGTGTGGAGTCACCAATTCCTAAAGAATGTTAAAAACAGTAAGTGAGTGATATAGAGTAATTAGAAAATAAAATGACACTGTTAAACTTCAACGGAGGTATGTTTGCTGTATTAAGGGAATATCTATTAGCATTTTGGATGTTAGCAAAACATAAAAGTAGAGTCTGGTAGCATCAATTCAGATAAACATTTCTACAGTCAGCTTATTAATATAAAGGCTTATGAAGTTAAAATAGTCCTTAAAATATATAGTCATGATATTGGAGATTAACACATTGCCTCCCAATAAGTCCTATATAATTTCTGCAAAATTGTAGTAACAAATTTCTGCTTTTGTGTAGAGTGCTAGATGGAGTAGCTGTCTTGCGTTTAGAGTCCAAATTGTACAAAAATACACATTTTAAAACTAGAATTATACTAATCTCACTAATATTCTTCTCTTATGAGAGGTTATTTGAATACCCTGAGCACACACACTTCAAGTGGAATAACTCACGGAAGCACCTTTTATGTTCTTTTCCTCCTTTAATTTTTTTATTTTTAAAATTTAATTCTTTGAATTCTTTGATTATTTTTGTCAAGGACATATTAATTCTAATAAGTGAGAAGCATGTATTTTGTGGCTTTACAGTAGTAGTAGCTCAAATCTAGCTCAATGAACATTGTTCATGTGATCATCTATGGAATATTCTGTTATGTGCTCAGCATATAAATGACTTGAATTGTTAGCAGTACTTACAGGAAGGTTCTAGTGTTTATACCTGCTTGTTATAGGTTTTAATGGTTTAGCAGGTTTTACTGGAGACTAGGATGGGAGTCATTGTTCCTCTGCTGTCCCCTGCAGATTGCCACTCTGGGCACCTGTTATGTCTTTGTTTCACCTTCCCTGGTTACTGTCTATCGAGATTCCTCTTGTCAGCACCCCTAGGTAGTTTATAACAAAAGAACTTCACTCTGTAAGTTCATTTTTAAGTGCACTCATCCACTGTATGCAATTATTAAAGCTATCTCTGTATAACTGGCTGTTCATCCTCCTAAATAGTCCTTAAATTTTAGAATGGAGCTCACAAAAATTGCAACATTTAATCTCAGTACTATTTGGATTATCTTTGAGTCCTAGCCAAGCAATGCTGAGAGGACTGGCATATAGTTACTGAGATTAGCACTTTCATGTGATGTTGCCTTGGGGTTCTGACTTGCATTCCTCTGATGATTAGTGTTGTTGAGCACTTTTTCATATACCTGGAAAAGACAGAAATCCTAGCACGTGCAATAACATGAATGAACCTGGAGGACATTATGCTATGTGAAATATGCCAGACACAGAAAGACAGATACTGTATCATCTCACTTATATGTGACTCTAAAAATTGTAAACTTATAGAAGCAAAGAGTAGAACAGTGTTTGCCAAGGGTTAGGAGAAGAGAAAAATGGGGAGATACTGGTCAAAGGGTAGAAACTTTCAGTTAAAAGATGAAATTCTGGGGAACTAACATACGGCATACGTGGTAATAAATGTGTTAAATAATTTGATCACAATCATCATTAACAGCCATCACATGGTATCCCTTAAATATTTACAATATTTTTTGTCAATTAATATTTTTTAAACCACTGTTTTCTGAGAGCTGAGTGTAATATATTACAATGTACATGCACTATAATTGCTAATAATGGTATAAATTCAACACAGTTGCCTGCTCAGGGATGTTTCTTCTTTGGAATCTCTGTCATTTTAAAATAGGACATGTTTGCTTCAGTGAAGTAAAAATCCAACTAGATTATAGCATGTTATTAAGAATATAGGAAAATAAACTTCACTGATTAAAAATAATACCTGAATGCTTTAATTTTTAAACTTTCTAGTTCAAAAAACCCTTTTCTTTTTTTTTTTTTTTTTTGAGACAGAGTCTAGCTCTGTTCCTCAGGCTAGAATGCAGTGGCAGGATCTCAGCTCACTGCAACCTCTGCCTCCTGGGTTCAAGTGATTCTCCTACCTCAACCTCCTGAGTAGCTGGGATTACAGGCGTGTGCCTCCACCCCTGGCTAATTTTTGTATTTTTAGTAGAGATGGGGTTTCACCATGTTGGTCAACTGGTCTTGAACTCCTCACCTCAAGTGATCAGCCTGCCTCAGCCTCCCAAAGTGCTGGGATTACAGGCAAGAGCCACCACACCTGGCCTGAAAAACATTTTCTTAATTAATTAAATCTATATTTTTATGATTGTCATTTCTATCCTGGAAAATCTATTACTCTACAGCTAATATTTTTAGTGTTAAATCATGGCCTTTGGTGAAGTTCTATAATGGGTAGTCGACAGTGGGAACTTTCAGATTTTAAAAATTACCCTTTGTGTATTTTTAAATATCCTGTCATCCCCTTGTGACCTTGTGGATAACTTTCCAGTGGCCATCTCTTCTCACCATCAGAATGTATAAATGCTTGATCACTCCAAATTTGAAGTCAACAACACTGTAAACCTGACAGCTGAAGCCCTGCTGAGGGTCTTCATCCCAATGGGTCCAAACCAGAAGCCAGAGTAATGCAGTTGATTCTGCCAGACCCAGTGGCAATTCTTAGATTTCAGTGTGTCCGCCGTGGATAACACTGACTGAAAGACAGAGTCATGCCTGGGTAAGTGGACATAAGACCACAGTATTTTTACTTTCACCGTTACAACTGAGCAAACAGGTTAATAGGAGGTAGCCAGGAGTGAACTGAATGCAGATCTATCACAGAATCTTATGAGGTATAAGACACAGTTTCCAGCTTGTACAAAATATTCAAGCTTAGGGAAACAGGATGAGAACCAACAATTTTTAAAGTTATAAAACGTCCAAGTCTCATGCGAAGTGCTTTAGCTTCATTATGGTATGTGCGTGTATGAATTTTTCCCAGATAGATGTGATCTCAAAGCCAAGAAGTATAGCCTTATGTCTTTGACTTACACTTTATGGTTCTCCATTTTGATATATTTATAAAAAGAATATGGATCACCGTTTTTATATATTCAAAAAAGAATAAAAACCACCTTTTACAAGACTTTTGACTAAATGTGTTGGCAATATTCTAGTGTTATCATGAAATGTGAAGTCTCAAAACTCAGACTGGGTTAAAATCTTAGGTCTGTCACTCACAGTTCAGTAGCTTTCTGCTTTAAGTTTGTAATGTATATGGTAGGATGATTTTGTACCTTGGTTTTCCAGGACACTCTCTGTTTATTACTGTTATCCTAGCATAATTATTAAAAACACCAGTTTTTTACATAATATGACAAGAACAATTTCAGTACTATTTAAGAGTTCTTGTAAGGATTACATGAACAATATATGAGAAATATTTGAAAATTGACTGGCACATAGGAGTGTTCCATCAAAGTTTGCTGTTAATGTTCTGATTTTGATCCTGTGCCTGGGAGATGATAAGTATGACACCTTATGCAAAGTGTAACTAGGTCCCTCCTTAGTGAAAGTAGAACTAGAAGAAAACTGAAATCAGAAGAGATTAAGTCCCTCCCCTATAATCACAGGCCCAGTAAGTATTACAGAAGTAGTACATTCATTACTGTGGTATTTTAAGCCTTGGGTTATTCCAAAAATATACCAAGGTTTTTCCAGCATGCAATTTAATTATTATAAAATGTTAATTCACAAGAAGTTCCTAATTAGTTGGACAGAAAATTTTATATGAAAAAGAAAGAAAAGGAGTAAGAAAACAGAAATGTTCTCTTTCAAAGCACCTGGGACAGATACCTTCAAAACCTGTACCTCCCTGAATCCCAGTAGAGCCGTTAGAAGTTGATAATAGAGTTCTATAGTTTATAGCTAAAGTTCTCAGTACTACATTGGTTTTAGAATTCAGTAACTTTTATACTATAAAAGTTAATATAATTCATATACCATATACTCCAGTAGGGTCTGGAATACTCTTATAATCTCATTTTAATATTTAAGCAGAAAAATGTTTTCCTCTTTATGGTTTGGAGGGATTAACATTTTGAAATGTGTTAAGTAGTTTAGGTAGGGATTTCCCTAAAATGAGTTACAGACAGGTCAGGTTTTATTGATAAATAATGTAGGTAAAATTTACCTGATTTCAGAGCTCTTAGTGTTTTGCAATTAGGAAAAATTTACTGAATTTACATGCTCCTTTACCAGAAGATATTCCATAGCATTCTCTATGAGTGAGGGATTTCAGTAAAAATTATGAAGATGAACTTTGGAAGCTTGTGTTTGTTGATCTGGTTTTCATTATCATCTACTATTCTAATTCTAATGTTTTTTTTTTTTTTTTTTTTTTTTTTTTTTTTTGAGATGGAGTGTCACTCTGTTGCCCAGGCTGGAGGGAGGTGGCATGATCTCAGCTCACTGCAACCTCTGCCCCCTGGGTTTAAATGATTCTCCTGCTCAGCCTCCCAAGTAGCTGGTACTACAGGCACCCACCACCACGCCTGGCTAAGTTTTGTATTTTTAGTAGAGACGGGGTTTCGCCATGTTGGCCAGGCTTGTCTCAAACTCCTGACCTCAGGTAATCCACCTGCTGCAGCCTCCCAGAGTGCTAGGATTATAGGCATGAGCCATAGCACCTGACTCTGACTTTTCTTTTTGTCTACACCTAAAGATCCTTTCAAATCATTTTTGTTATGATGATCAAACTGAGAGCATAAGAAATTATATTTAGTTAAGGGTAAATCCCAAGTCTTAGCTTAAATAATGTTGTAGCTTTTATAGTCTTTACGTGCTTAAAATTAATAGGAGTCATACATTTGCTATATTGTATTACTATACTTACTTCTATTAGATTTTCGAGTTTTAAAATAAAATATTTTTCTTTTATGCTAATTTGTTTTTTAAAAACAATTTTGTCACAAATTTGCAGGACATTTAAGATATCTATATTATTATAGATATATTTATCATAGATATAACAACTGCAGGTTTGGGATTCACCTCTCGACATGTTCTATATTAATTTTGAATTTGTATGTGATCTTGTATTGGCTTTAAAATGTAGCTTAGTGAGTTTGCCATAAACTTAAATATATAATAACCCATGTTTAATATTTTAGAAAAACACATACAAAGAAACTCTTGGAAAAAAAAATCCTTCCGACTGATTAAATTTTTATCTAAGGAATCAAGAGATGGAAAAGTGTTGAGGGAAGATTATTTGTCCAATAACGATCTGACTTGCTACCGCTTTGTGGGTTACATGTTTCCATTCAACATTTCTTGCAACTATGGAGTTATCATTATTCTCTTATTCTGATATTTTTAATAGAAAAGCTATTTTCCCAACATCATGCTCCTAGGAGTCTGAAATAGAAGCCACTTAAAAATTCTCTGCCAAACTCCAGATAAACTGCTACAAGATGTAGCTATTAAAATTTTTATCTAATTTGAATGTAATTAAAGGCCTGTGTCTTTTAAGAAATGAAAATTCCCTCTGACCATGGATAGGCATTAGGGGTACAATGATTTTTGCAATGTGCCTCAAGGCATCTAGAATGTTGACTTAGAGAACTTCAGTAATGCTTCTAAAAGTACCATACATTAGAAATATTCCCCAATTTCACCTGTATTTGCAAAGAGAATTGGGTGAAAGGATAAGCAATTTCTCTACCTACTGATAATGGATTTATGTTCTCAAGCCATTGAGAAGATTAGGTACCCATACTAGATTTTAAAAAGTCCACTGACTGTGTTTTTTCCTGAAATATGGCATAAAAGTAGCTGGGACTTAGAGAAACTCAGAGATATTCTCTTTGAATAAATCATTGTGTTACAGCCGAATTATTTAAAAGTTTCCCCCCAATAGGCTAAGCTCCCATTTCCCGTTTGTCTCAGTCAAAATTCAAGTATTTACTAAACCCTTTTAACTCCAAAAGATATACCAGCTTCCCTTATATCAGAAGTACACATTCAATTTGATGTCTATCAGACAAAATTGAGGAAATACTTTCCTCTGTTATTATATTTAATCTTCAACAGCAACCTCTCTATTTGTGCACTGGTTTTGTACTATTTTGAAGTGTTAAAGATTTTGATATTGTCTACTACATAGTAGTAGACAATGTCTCAACTGGTAAATTCTTTGTCTCAACTGGTAAATTCTTCATCATCTACATATGGTTTTCCCAGCTTGGATCCTGCTTTTAATTTTCTAATAATTTTCATCAATCTTTTCTAGTACTATCAGGAACATCAAATTTATACTCCAAGTCATCCATGTACTTAAATGCCTGTTTCACTGCTGACTATTTCTGAAGAGTCCCCTCTGAGGCTTACATAGATCAGTTTGTCTAGGACAGTTCCAAATTCCACTTTTTAAAGTGGTGTAATTGTCAACTACATTTCACTTTTGCTTTTAGTCTGGATGACAAATTAAATAGCCAACCTTACCAAAAGGCATTCTGAATTGAGCATGCCTCTGAGTCAATTCGTCATCCATCTTCCAACCTTTTTCTTTTTTTTTCCCCTTCAGTGAATGGTGCCACCATCCATCACCAGCCAATGGGTGACCTAGAGCTTATCTCTGACTTCTTCCTCACTCTTCTATGCAGAGCTCACTGCTCAATGTCTTTTACTGTTTTCTCTTCTTTTTTTTACCTGGGAACTCTGTTACACCACTGATAGGAAAAGATCACTCTATATATTTTCAAAGAACCCAGATCAAATCTTTTAGTATTAGCCAATTTATACTTAATGATGTTTTATGCACTTCCCTTCTACAAAGCAAATTTCTGCATGGCAAAAAAACTATATAATTTATCAATTTTGTCTAAAGCCCAGCCCCATGCTGAAATTAGTGATGTTCACAATGAATAAATATTTCCTGAAGGAAAATAAACATTAGAGTTTTTCCTGTTTCAATACCATCTATTATATACATATTAATTAAATTAATATGTGTATTATATATTAATTTTTATATATAAACCAATTTACTATATTTTATATCAATTTATATGTAAAAAATTATTTTTGTAGACCAACTATATTTCATAACATATCAACTATATAACTTATAATTTATTACATTATAAGATATAACTGATACATTATATATACAGATATAACTGATGCATTAATATATTTATTGATAAGCAGTTAAATTAGATATAATGTATATTAAAACCTACTATTTTATTAGCACTTGATGTTAAAATACTAGCTCACACCACCCAGCTATGTGAAGTTATTGTCCTCACATTAATATCATCAATACGTAAAAACACTATTTAACAAATATTTACAAACTTTGATAAACATCCTCCCCAAACTGTCATTCTTCCCCAAACTGTCATTCTTCCCTAAACTGCCATTATTACCTTGGGAAATGAATGTCTGACTAAGGTAGAACATCAGCTAAGAAAGGGACAAAAGCTATTAACACATTTGAGGACTCTCATTGCAGAAAATAAAAGACATTTTGTTGGGAAGTTCACAACTCTGGGTAGAGCCTCAGAGAAAAACATATAACTCCATAAATTTTGTGAGTCAAATATCAGACCAAATAGGGAAAAAAATCTGTGAAAGAGAATAGAGAATGAAAGGACATTTTAAAATACATTATTATTGTTATTTCTACATTTTAAATATTTATCATATTGCTTAATTATGGATACACCATACTTAGAATATAAATACATAACACCAAAGTCAAAAACATAATATTATCTTCTCCTTCACTAATACGCAAAGTCCAAATGATGTGAGAAACACAAAGACATTTGTGTCAAGCAACCTGTTTTTTATGAGGACAAGAATTATCTCAGGGATTTTCAGTTCCAAAATTAAAATGTTATGCTTCACCTAATTAACCCTCCCTTCTCTTCAAATCCTTGACAACAACTGATCTGTTTGTCATCTCTATAATTTCAGTAGGACTTATTTTACATTGTGATGTTTGCCACGCTTTAAGTATTTATTTGCTTTTTACTTTCCTCCCCTTCAAGAAAGGATGCCTAATGATAGCAGAGGCTTTATCTATGTTGTGCATTGCTGGATATACTGTGCCTAGAAGAATAATGAACAAAGGTGCCAAATAAATATTTGTTGAAGGTTGTAAATGTAAACTGTAAAGCAACATTTTAAAGTACTGTTACAATTTTATAACAGGATAAACAAATTACCCAATATTACTTAGTTACTAAGTGTTATAGCAAGAAGTTTGGCATGATCCTATGACTCAAAACATGATGCTATTATTCATTATGGAATATTGCTTCCTAATGTAAATAGAGTTGGTCTTCTTTCCTAAAATGTGCTATCAATTACTTTTATTCTATTATAGTCTTCCATGAAACACTGAGATTTCTGCTAATTAATCTTTCCACAAATCTCTATAAAACACATATACTTAGCCTGGTGTGGTGGCTCACGCCAAAGTCCTAATCCCAGCAGTTTCTGAGGCTGAAGCGGGCAGATCACAAGGTCAGGAGCTCGAGACCAGCCTGCCCAACATGGTGAAACCCCGTCTCTACTAAAAATACAAAAATTAGCCAGACATGGTGGTGCATGCCTGTAATCCCAACTACTCGGGAGGCTGAGGCAGGAGAATTGCTTGAACCTGGGAGGTGGAGTTTGCAGAGAGCAAGGATCATGACACTGCTCTCCAGCCTGGGCCACAGAGCGAGACTCGAGACTCCATCTCAAAAATAAACAAACAAAAAACTAAAAAAACACATATACTTTAAAATACTAGGTCTAGAGTTTATTTTTATTTTTTAAATTACATACATTTCTACTTCTCTTCGTCAATAAAACTAAGTTCATTGAACCTATGTAGTAAGTGTGGTTTTGATAATGTCAAAATTAATAATTAAATTAAGAATAAAGTGAGAAGACAAACTTCAGCAAATACAGGAAAAAGATTATGCTGCACACAAGGAATAGACAATGATTTTTTTTTCTTTGAAACTATGTTTGAAAGAAATAAGTTCTTTTTTCATTATAGATTGCAAAATCTTCAAAGTGAAAGTAATTTGAAACACATTGAAAACACTAATGGGGACTCAGGACTCAGATCCAAGATGGCCAAATAGGAACAGCTCTGGATTGCAGTTCCCAGCAAAAACGCAGGCTGAGTAATCACCACATTTCCAAATGAATTTTTACTGCTCACAGACCAGGAGATTCCTGGGCAGAGAAGCACCACAAGCTGCCAGCATGGCTGTTTCAGCCAGCACAGCAGGTCTCCGCACAAAAACTCACACAAATCTGGGTGCCATTTCAACTGGCAACTGGAACACCTGGGAGACAGAGTCACCCATTTAACTTAAAAAAAGGGGGCTGAAACAGGGAGCCAGGTGATCTGGCTCAGCTGGTCCCACCCCGACAAAGACCAGCAATCTGAAATGCTCTGGATAGAGAGTTTCACAGCAAGCAGAGCTGGACCTGGGTCAGTCCAGCTCTGTAGGGGGAAGGGCATCCGCCATTACTGAGGCAGTCCACCACTACCCAGGTAGTCCGCCATTACTGAGACAGGCTGCCATTACCAAGGCAGTCCATCATTACAGAGACAGTCTGCCATTACTGAGGCAGATCACCATTACTGAGGCAATTCTGACTATAGCCATATAAATAAAACTGCAAGGAAGTTCACACAGCAGCTGGGTAGAGCCCATGGCAGCTCAGCAACGCCTCTGCTGGCAGACTATGACTAGGCTACCACCTTGCTGGGCAGGGCATCTCTGACAAAAGGCAGCAACATATCAGGAGCTTATGAATAAAGCCCCACCTTCCCAGGACAGAACACCTGGGGAAAAAGGTGGTTATGAGTTCCGCTGCAGCAGACTTAAAAGTACCTGTCCAGCAGCTCTGAACAGAACAAAAGAGATCACAGCTCAGCACTTGAGCTCCTATAAAGGACAGACTGTCTGCTCAAGCAGCTCTTTGACCCCTGTATCTCCAAAGAGTCACTTCATAAAGGAGAGCTCAGGCTGACATCTGGTGGGTATCCTTCTGGGACAAAGATAGCAGAAGAAGAAACTGGCAGCAACCCATACTGTTCTGAAGCCACTGCAGGTGATCCCCAGGCAAGCAGGATCTGGAGTGGACCTCCAGCAGTACTACAGCAGAGTGGCCTGTTAGAAGGAAAACTAAGAAACAGAAAGAAATATCCTCATTATCAACAAACAGGACATCCACTCAAAGATGCCATCTGAAAGTCACCAACTACAAAGACCACAGGTAGACAAATCCACAGAGATGGGAAGAAATCAGCAAAGAAAGGATAAAAATACCTGAAACCAGAATGCTTCTCCTCCTCCAAGGGATCACAACTCATTACCAGCAAGGGAACAAGGCTGGATGGAGAATGAGTCTGATGAATTGACAGAAACAGGCTTCAGAAGGTGGGTAATAACAAATTTCTTTGAGCTAAAAGAACGTGTTCTAACCCAATGCAAAGAAACTAAGAACTTTGAAAAAAAGTTTGATGAAATGCTAACGAGAATAAACAGCTAAGAGAGGAATATAAATGAATTGATGGAGCTGAAAAACACAACACACAGACTTTGCAAAGCATACACAAGTTTCAATAGCCAAATAAACCAAGCAGAAGAAAGGATATCAGAGACTGAAGATCAACTCAATGAAAGAAAACAAGAAGGCAAGTTTAGAGAAAAAAGAGTAAAAAGAAATGAACAAAGCCTCCAAGAAATATGGGATCATGTGAAAAAACCTAATCTACATTTGATAGGAATACCTGAATGTGACAGAGAGAATGAATCCAAGCTGGAAAACATTCTTCAGGATATTATCCAGGAAAACTTCCCCAACCTAGCAAGGCGGGCCAATATTCAAGTCCAGGAAATACAGGGAACACCACAAAGATATTCCTCAAGAAGAACAACCCCCAGGCATATAATCATCAGATTCACTAGGGTTGAAATGAAGGAAAAAATGCTAAGGGCAGCCAGAAAGAAAGGTCGGGTTACCCACAAAGGGAAGCACATCAGACTCTCAGCAGATCTCTCAGCAGAAACCCTACAAGCCAGCAAAGAGTGGGGACCAATATTCAACATTCTTAAAGAAAAGAACTTTCCACCTAGAATTTCATATCCAGCCAAACTAAGCTTCATAAGTGAAGGAGAAATAAAATCCTTTATGAACAAACAATTGCTCAGAGATTTCATCACCACCAGGCCTGCTTTGCAAAGGCTCCTGAAAGAAGCACTAAACATAGAAAGGAACAACCAGTACCAGCCACTCCCAAAACATACCAAATGGTAAAGAGCATTGACACAATGAAGAAACTGCATCAACTAATGGACAAAACAGCCAGCTAGCATCAAAATGGCAGTATCAAATTCACATATAACAATATTAACCTTAAATGTAAATGGGCTAAATTCCCCAATCAAAAGACACATACTAGCAAATTGGATAAAAAGTCAAAACCCATCAGTGTGCTGTATCCAGGAAACCCACCTCACATGCAAGGACACACGTAGGCTCAAAATAAAGGGATGGAGGAAGATTTACGAAGCAAATGGAGAGCAAAAAAAGCAGGAGTTGCAATCCTAGTCTCTGATAAAACAGACTTTAAACCAACAAATATCAAAAGAGACAAAGAAAGGCATTACATAATGGTAAAAGGATCAATGCAACAAGAAGAGCTAACAATCCTAAATATGTATGCACCCAATACAGGAGCACCTAGATACATAAAGCAAGTTCTTAATGACCTACAAGGAGATTTAGACTGCCACACAATAATAGTGGGAGACTTTACACTCCACTGTCAATATTAGACAGATCAACAAGACAGAAAATTAACAAGGATATCCAGGACTTGAACTCAGACCTGGATCAAGCAAACCTAATAGACGTTTACAGAACACTCCACCCCAAATCCACAGAATATACATTATTCTCAGCACCACATCACACCTACTCTAAAACTGATCACATAATTGGAAGTAAATCACTCCTCAGCAAATGCAAAAGAACGGAAATCATAACAAACAGTCTCTCAGACCACAGTGCAATCAAATTAGAACTCAGAATTCAGAAACTACTCAGAACTGCACAACTTCATGGAAACTGAACAACTGGCTCTTGAATGTTGACTGGATAAACAACGAAATGAAGGCAGAAATAAAGATGTTCTTCAAAACCAATGAGAATGAAGACA
This sequence comes from Alouatta palliata, assembly GCA_004027835.1. Classification (NCBI taxonomy): domain Eukaryota; kingdom Metazoa; phylum Chordata; class Mammalia; order Primates; family Atelidae; genus Alouatta; species Alouatta palliata. The sequence goes on along the minus strand of PVKV010028883.1, from coordinate 399 downwards.
CAACATACCAGAATCTCTGGGACACATTTAAAGCGGTGTCTAGAGGAATATTTATAGCAATAAATGCCCACATGAGAAGCAAGAAAAGATCTAAAATTGACACCCTATCATCAAAATTGAAAGAGCTAGAGGAGCAAGATAAAAAAAAAACTCAAAAGCTAGCAGAAGACAACAAATAACTAAGATCAGAGCAGAACTGAAGGAGATAGAGACACAAAAAAAACCCTTCAAAAAAATCAATAAATCCAGGAGCTGGTTGTTTGAGAAGATCAACAAAATAGACAGACAACTAGCCAGATTAATAAAAAAGAAAGGAGAGAAGAATCAAACAGATGCAATAAAAAACAATAAAGGGGATATCACCACAGATTCTACAGAAATACAATCCACCATCAGAGA
>PVKV010028882.1:0-24331 GCA_004027835.1 Alouatta palliata | reverse complement strand
AAAATGTCCCCCACTCAGTGTTCCTACACTGGAAAAAGATCAAGTGAGGACATTCAGCTTCCCTGCCATCTTGGTTTCTCTGGAAGGCTTGTCCCTGCCTTAACCCATGGGAAGCAGTGTGTGTTACTGAAGGGAGAAATATCTGTGGGGAGGCAGGACTAGCATCCCCAGCCCTGGAAACTCATCCAAATGAGATGCCAAGTCAGAGTTCAACAGTACTACACAATAGGAGATTAATCCTTCAGGTCTCCTGGGCATGAACTCCTAGCCAGCCTTCCTACACTGCTGGGACATCCCCTTTGGGACTTCCCGATTTGGGTTGAGCTGTGCTTTGACCATTTATTTGAGCCAAAGTGAAGCTGGGGTTAAGGTACCACTTTGAGCTGAAAAGGAGGTGGTAACCTAGAGGTAAAGAACCTCTAAGCAAATACATCCAATAAAAACCAAGCCAATCAGAAGAGACTAGAATAACTGATTCATCCTTGAATGAAAAGACATAGACATACATCCATAAGACACATCAGCAAATGGAGTCCCACGATCTTCCAAGTGGACAAAGCAAGGAATGACTGCAAAGAAATAGCAAAATGTGAGCTCTGATCAGGAATTCAAAATAGTAGCCTTACACAATTCCTCATGGCCATATTTCCAGTATCTCAGGAATCAGAGGCAGGAGGATTTTTTGAGGCTAAGAGTTTAAGACCAGCCTCGGGAACGTAGCAATACTCCATCTCTAAAGAAATTAGTTGGGTGTGGTGGTGTGCACCTGTAGCCTACTGTCCCCCTCCCCAAGAAAAGAATTAAAAACAATAATTGTAAGGAACACAGTGATCTCCAGGCTAACACAGGAAAGCAATTCAGAAATGTACTTTCTTTTGAGATGGAGTGTCTTGCTGAAGCTGGAGTGCAGTGGCTCAGTCTTGGCTCGCTGCAACCTTGCCTCCCAGGTTCAAGTGATTCTCCTGCTTCAGCCTCCCCAGTAGCTGGGATTACAGACAACCGTGACCACGCCTGGCTAATTTTTCTATTTTTAGTAGAGATGGGGTTTCACCATGTTGGCCAGGCTAGTCTCAAACTCTTGACCTCAGTCTGCCCACCTTGGCCTCCCAAAGTGTTGAGGTTAGAGACGTGAGCCACTGTGCCCAGACTATCAGAGAAATTTAACGAGGACATTGAAATAATTAAAAAATTAAACAGAAATCTTGGAACTGGTAAATAATGTTTTCTTAACTGAAAAATTCATTAGAGGCTCTCAATAGCTTCTTTCCTCAAGCAGAAGAAAGAAGCAGTGACCTTAAAGACAGGCTATTTGAAAATACAAAGAGGAGAAGAAAGAAAAACAATGAAGATGACGTACGGAATGTAGAAAATTATTTCAAAAGACCAAATCTAAGAATTAATGGTCTTCAAGAGGGAGTTGAGCAAGAGCAAGCGTAGAAAGCTTATTCAAAGAAATAGCAGAAACTTGAGAAGGATATAAATATCAACGTGCAGGAAGGCCACAGAACACCAAAAAGAGTTGACCCAAATAAAACTACCCCCAAGGCGTATAATAACCAAATCTAAATGGTCAAGGACCAATAAAGGATCCTAAAAGTAGCAACAGAAAAGAAGCAAATAACTCTTAATGGAGCTTCAGTTAGTCTGTCAACAGACTTCTCAGTATAAACCATAAAGGTAAGGAAGGAGTGAAATGACGTCTTCAATGTGCTGAAAGAAAAAAAAAAGTAACATCTAAGACTAGTATATCCAACAAAGTTATCCTTCAAATATGAAGGAGAGATACATTCTTTCCCAGATAAAAGTTGAAAGAATTCACTGCTACCAGACTGATCCCACAAGAAATGCTAAAGGGAGTTCTTCAATTTGAAATTAAAAAAACCCTAACACACCAAAAAAAAAAAAAAAAAGTATAAACCCCCCCCCCGTAAAATTAAGTACATGAACAGACTTACACTCTAATACTGCAGTTGATAACTCTAGTATAAAGCCCAAAAAACAAATCTACCAAGAACAATAATAGCTATAGCAGCCTGTTCAGAGATAGGTAATATAGAAATATGTAAGTTGAAGCAACTAAAATTCAAAATGGGAAAGTGGAGCTAAGGTGTAGAAGTTTTTTTTCCCATTTTTTCTTTATATCCTTTAAGTTGTCTCCTCTTTAACTTGTTATCTACAAGATGTTTTTTGTGTAAGCCTCTTGATAAAACAAAAATCCATAATAGATTCCCTAAAAATAAAAAGCAATCAGTTAAGACGTACCACCAGAAAAAATTATCCCCAAAGGAAGACAGTGATAAAGGAAGAGAGTAGTTAAACAACCAGAAAACAAGCAATAAAATGGCAGTAGTAAATCCTTTCTTATTAATACTGAATGTATATGGACTCAGTTTTCCAATTTAAAGCCAGAGTGGCTGAATGGTTTAAGAAATAAGCCCCAACTATATGCTGCCTACAAGAAACTCACTTTGACTGGGTGCAGTGGCTCATGCCTGTAATTTCAACATTTTGGGAGGTTGAGGTGGGAGGATCACTTTAGGAGTTTGAGACTAGCCTGGGCAGCAAAGTGAGACCCTGGCTCTACAAAAAATAAAACCGGCCAAGTGTAGTGGCTCACATCTGTAATCCTAGCTCTTTGGGAGGGCAAGGTGGGAGGATTGCTTAAGCCCAGCCTGGGCAACACAGTGAGACCCCAACTCTACTAAAAAATACAAAAAATAGCCAGATGTGGTTGCATGTGCCTGTAGTCCCAGCTACTTGGGAGCCTGAGGTGAGAGGATCACTTAAGCCTAGGAAGTCAAGGCTGATGAGACTGACTCACCAGCCTGGGTACGTCTCAAAGCAAACATTAGCTGCGCATGCTGGCATGTGCCTGTGGTTCCAGCTCCACAGGAGGCTGAGGCAGGAGGATCGCTTGAGCCTGAGAGGTTGAGACTGCAGTGAGCCATATTTGTGCCACTGCTCTCCAGCCTGGGTAGCAGAGTATGACCCTGTCTCAAAAAAATAACCCAAGAAAGAAACCCACTTTACCTGTAAAGATAAATATAAAATGAAAGTGAAGAGCCAGAAAAAGATTATGCAACTGGAAACAAAATTGGAGTAACTATACCTATGTCACATAAAATAGACTACAAATCCAAGACTTAAGAAGAGCTAGGTGCAGTGACTCATACCTCTAATCTCATTGCTTTGGGAGGCCTAGGTGGGAAGATCACCTGAAACCAGGTGTTTCTGATTAGCGTGGGCAATCCTGTCTCTCAAACAAAATTTAAATATTAGCCAGGAGGCCCTGTGTAGTGGCTCACACCTATAATCCCAACACTTTGGGAGGCTGAGGTGGGTGGATCACCTGAGGTCAGGAGTTAAAGACCAGCCTGGCCAACATGGTGAAACCCCCTCTCTACTGGAAATAAAAAAATTAGCCAGGAATGGTGGCAGTTGCCTGTAATCCCAGCTACTTGGGAGGCTGAGGCAGGAGAATCGCTTGAACCCAGGAGGCAGAGGTTGCACCATTGCACTCCAGCCTGGGCAACAAAAGTGAAACTTTGTCTAAAGGAAAAAGCCAGGCATGGTGTTATGTGCTTGTAGTCCCAGGTACTTGGGAGGTTGAGGTGGGAGAATTCCTTGAGCCCAGGAGTCTGAGGTTGCAGTGAGCTATAATTATGCCACTCTGCACACCAAGTCTGGGTGACAGTGAGACTGTCTCAAAAAAAAGACTGTAAAAAGAGGCAAAAAAAAGTCATATGGTAATAAAGAGGTCAGTTCAGCAAGAGGACAATTATAAATACGCACCTAACACTGGTACTTTCAAGTACATATAAAATAGCCAGTCTAAAGGGTGAGAGAGACTCAATGCAATAGAAGACTTTATCACTCCCCTCTTAGTAATGGACAGATTATCCAGGCAGCAAATCAAAGAGACATCAGAATTAAACTACACACTGGATACTGAAATCCTTGAAAAAATATTAGCAAACTGAATTCAACAACATATTAAAAAGATCAGTCACCATGATCAAGTGGATTCCTCCTGAGGATGCAAGGATGCATCAGTAATAAATAAATGGGATATAACACATTATCATAACCAAGAACAAAAGCCATATGGTTGGCCAGGTGTGGTGGCTCACGCCTTTAATCCCAGCACTTTATGAGGCTGATGCGGGCAGATGACGAGGCCAGGAGTTCACAACCAGCCTGGCCAACATTGTGAAACCCCATCTTTATGAAAAATGCAAAAAATTAGCTGGGCATGGTGGTGCACACCTGTAATCCCAGCTACTTGGGAGGCTGAGGCATGAGAATTGCTTGAACCTGGAAGGTGGAGGTTGCAGTGAGCTGAGATCACGCCACTGCACTCCAGCCTGGGTGGCAGAGTGAGACTCTGTCTCAAACAACAACAACTGTTTGGTTATTTTAATAGATGCTGCAGAAGCATTGGGTAAAATTTGACATCTTGGCTGAGTGCGGTATCTCATGCCTGTAATCCCGGCACTTTGGGAGGCCAGAGTGGGTAGATCACCTGAGGTTGAGAGTTCGAGACCAGCCTGACCAACATGGAAGAAACCCTGTCTCTACTAAAAATACAAAATTAGTTGAGCGTGGTGGTGCATGCCTATAATCCCAGCTACTGTGGAGGCTGAGGCAGGAGAATTGCTTGAACCCGGGTGGCAGAGGTTGCAGTGAGCTGAGATGATGCCATTGCACTCCAGCCTGGGCAACAAGAGAAAAACTTTTCTTTTCTTTTTCTTTCTTTTCGTTCTCTTCTTTCATTTTTTTTTGTTCTCTTTTTTATTTTTAAATTCCATTTCAAAAAAACCAACATCTCTTTATGATATAAACCCTCATCAAATTGTGTGTAGAAGGAACATAACTCAAAAAAGGCCATACGTGACAAACCCACAACTAACATCATAGGATGGGGAGGGAATAATTGAAAGCCTTTCCTTTGAGATCTGGAACAAGACAAGGATGCTCACTTTAGCCAGTTTTATTTAATGTAATACTGGAAATTGTGGCCAGAGCAATTAGGCAAGAGAAATAAAGGGCATCCAAATCAGAGAGCATGAAGTTAAATTTATGTTGTTTACAGGTGACACAATCTTAGAAAAACTTGAAGGCACCACCAAAAACAAACAAAAAACTGTTAAAACTGGTAAATTCAGTAAAGTCACAGGGCACAAAATCAATACACAAAAATCATTAATATACACCAACAGTGAACAAACTGAAAAAAGCAATCCCATTTACAATGGCCACAACACACACGCACTCACACGAGCATTCACATGCATCAGTTTAACCAAAGAAGTGAAAGATCTTTATAGAAAGCCATGTAGAAAGATCTGTAAAACACTGATGAAAGAAATTCAAGAGGACACACACACAAATGGAAAGATATTCCATAGTCATGGATTTAGGAGAATTAATATTGTTGAAATGATAGTACTATACAAAGCAATTTACAGATTAAATACGATCCCTATCAAAATACTATGGTATTCTTCACAGAAACAGAAAAATTTTACAATTTATATGGAACCACGAAAGACCCTGAAGAGCCATAGCAATACTTAGCAAAAATAACAAAGCTGGAGGCATCACACTATGTAACAATCAAAATTTACTGCAAAGCTATAGTAACCCAGTCAGCATGGCACTGGCATAAAAACTGACACGTAGACTAATGGAACAGAATAGAGCAGCCAGAAGTAAATCCATGCATTTGCAGTCAACTCATCTGCAGCAAAGGCACCAAGAACATTCAGTGAGGAAAGGACAGTCCAGTCTCTTCAATAAATGGTGGTAGGAAGACTGGGTAACGTTTTTCAGAAGAATAAAATTAGGCCACATCTCTGTCCATACCCAACAATCAAAATAGATTAAAGACTTAAATCTAAGACCTGAAACTGAAGCCACTAGAGGAAAACTTTGGGGAAATAGACATTGGTCTGGGCAAAGATCTGTGTGTGTGTAAGACCTCAAAAGCGTTGGCAAAAATAGACAAATGAGATTACATCAAGCTAAGAAGCCTCTGCACAATAAAGGAAACAATCAACAAAGTGAAGAGCCACAGAATGGGAGAAAATATTTGCAAACTGCCTGTCTCATAAGGGATTAATAATTACAATATATGAAGAAGTCAGTAGCAAAAAAGCAAATCTTATTTAAACACAAGCAAAAGATTTGAATAGGCATTTTTCAAAAGACAAATGGCCAAGAGGGATGTGAAAAAATGCTGAAGATCACTAATCATCAGAGAAATGTGAAGCAAAACTACAATGGGATATATCATGTCACTGCAGTCAAAATGGCTTTTATCAAAAAGGTGTTCATCCACTGATGGTGGGAATGTAAATTAGTATAACCACTGTGGAGAATAGTATGGAGGTTCCTTAAAAAACTAAAAGTAGAGTTGCTGTGTGATCCAGCAGTTCCACTATTGGGTATATATCCAAAAGAAAGGAAACTGCCAGGTGTGGTGTCTCACTTTTGTAATCCTAGCACTTTGGGAGTCCGAGGCGGGTGGATTGCCTGAGCTCAGGAGTTGAGTCCAGCCTGGGCAACATGGCAAAACCCTGTCTCTACTAAAAACAAGTTAGCCAGGCATGGTGGTACGTGCCTGTAATCTTAGCTACTTGGGAGTCTGAGGCAGGAGGATCACTTGACCTTGGGAAGCGGAAGTTGAAGTTGAGCAGAGATCACGCCACTGCACTCCAGCCTGGGTGACAGAGTGAGACTGTCTCAAAGAAAAAGGAAATCAATATATCAAAAAGACATCTGCACTTCTGTGTTTATTGCAGCATTATTGACGATAGCCAAACTATAGAGTCAGTCTATGTTCCCATTAATGGATGAATGGATAAAGAAAATGTATACATATACAACAGAATATGATTCAGCCTTAAGAAAGAATGAAATCCTGTCATTTGCAGCAACATGGATGGAATTGGAAGTCATTATGTTAAGTGGAACAAGCCAAGTACAGACAGACAGATATCACATATTCTCACTTGTAGAAGCTAAAAAAGTGGATCTCGGCCAGGTGCGGTGGCTCATGCCTGTAATTCCAGCACTTTGGGAGGCCAAGGCGGGCGGATCACAAAGTCAGGAGATCGAGACAATCCTGGCCAACACGGTGGAACCCCATCTGTAAAAATACCAGAAAAAAAATTAGTTGGTCATGGTGGCTTATGCCTGTAATCCCAGCTACTCAGGAGGCTGAGGCAGGAGAATTGCTTGAACCCAGGAGGCAGAGGTTGCAGTAAGCCAGGATCATGCCACTGCACTTCAGCCTGGCAACAGAACAAGACTGTCTCAAAAAAAAAAAAAAAAAAAAAAAAAAAATCATGAATGAGAAGATTAGGAAAAGCTGGGGTGGGGAGAGGTGAAGAGAAGTTGGTTAATGGGTGTGAATATATGCTTTGGCAGAAGAAATAAGATCTAGTGTTAAACAGACTAATAGGATGACCCTTGTTTTTAGTAATCTATTGTACATTTCAAAATAGCTGGAAGAATTCGAATGGTTCTAGCATAAATAAAAGACAACCCCTGGTGTCCATGGTGATGAAAGAAAAAATATTTGGGGTGATACCCCAACTACACCGATTTGATCTTTACAAGTTACATTAGTATATTAAATTATCACCTGTACTTTGAACTATGTACATCTATTATGCATGAATAAAAATAAAATGCAACAGTAACAAAATGAATAGCTCCATAAGCAAATGAGCGAAAGACCTAAACACCTCCCTAAAGAATATATACAGATGCCAGTGAGTATATGAAAAGATTATTAGACTATTAGAATGGCCCAGATCCAAAATACTGCCAGTACCAAAACATGCTGGTGAGGATGTGGAGCAACAACAACATTCCTTGCTGGTGGGAATGCAAAATGATGTAGCCACTTTGGGATATAGTTTGGTGCTTTCTTACAAAACTAAGCATACTCTTACCTTTTGATTCAGCAGCCATGTTCCTTGGTGTGTAATTAAATGACTTGAGAAGCTTTGTCCCAAAACTTGGAGAAATATATGTATAACAGTTTTATTCATAATTTTCACAACTTGGAAGCATGCGAGATGTCCTTCAGTAGGTTAATGGATGAATACAATGGAGTATTATTTCATGCTAAAAAGAAATGAGCTATTAAGTCATGAAAGATATGGAGGAATGTTAATGCATACTACTAAGTGAAAGAAGGCAATTTGAAAAGGCCATACAGTCCATACAGTTTGATTCCAAGCATACGACATTCTGGAAGAGGCAAAACTATGGAGACCAAAAAAAAAAAAAGTCAGTGGTTGCCAGGGGTAGGAGGAAGAGGGGGTAAATATGTAGAGTACAGAGAATTTTTAGACCTGTGAAACTATTTTATATGATACTACGGTGGTGGAAACATGTCATTATACATTTGTTAAAACCCACAGAATGCACCACATTAAGAGTGAGCCCTAATGTAAACTAAGTGGGTGATGATAATGTGCCAGTGTAGATTCATCAGTTGTATCAGATGTGCCACTGTGGTGAGGGTGCCTGTAGTGGAGGAGTGTGGCTGTAGAGGGGTGTGAGGTATATGAGAAACCTCTGTATTTTCTCCTCAGTTTTGCTGAGAGCCTAAAACTGCTAAAATAATAATAATAATAATCATTTTATTAAAAAAAGAAAATACAGTTATGGCCAGGCGTGGTGGTTTATGCCTGTAATCCCAGCACTTTGGGAAGCTGAGGCAGGCAGATCACAAGGGTCACGAGTTTGAGATCAGCCTGGCCAATATGGTGAAACCCTGTCACTACTAAAAATAGAAAAATGAGCTGGGTGTGGTGGCATGTGCCTGTAGTCCCAGCTACTTGGGAGGCTGAGGCAGAAGAATTGCTTGAATCCGGGAGGCGGAGGTTGCAGTGAGCGGAGATTGCACTACTGCACTTCAGCTTGGGTGACAGAGCGAGACTCTGTCTCAAAAAAAAAAAAAAAAAAAGAGAAAGAAAATACAGTTACGCATTGCTTAGTGATGACGATACACTCTCAGAAGTGCTTATTTGGTGATTTTATCCTTGTGTGAACATCATGGACTGTATTGACAAAAACCTAGATGTTATAGCCTACGTGGTATAGCCTGTTGCTACTAAACTGAAAAGCTGTACAGCACATTACTGTACTGAATACTGTAAGCAGTTATAGCAGTGGTATTTTTGTATTAAACATAGCTAAACAGGCCGGGCGCGATGGCTCACGGCTGTAATCCCAGCACTTTGGGAGGCTGAGGTGGTTGGATCACCTGAGGTCAGGAGCTCAAGAGCAGCGTGGCCAACATGGCGAAACCCTGTCTCTACCAAAAATACAAAAATTAGTCCAAGGTGGTGGCATCTGCCTGTAATCCCAGCTACTCGGGAGGTTGAGGCAGGAGAATTGTTTGAACTTGGGAGTCGGAGGTTGCAGTGAGCCAAGATCATGTCACTGCACTTCAGCCTGGTGACAGAGCGAGACTCTGTCTCAAAAAACAAAACGAACATAGCTAAACATAGACAAGATGTGTGGCACTGTGACGTTACCATGGCTAGATATCACTAGGCAATAGGAATGTTTCAGGCTCTGTACTCTCATGTGACCATCGTCAGACAGATTTTTTGTTGACTAAAACGTCATTATTTTGCATGTGACTGTATGTCTGAGATTTGTCTCAAAAATATATTTGGAGTGCATACAGATGGATTCGGGATGATTTGTATGGTTACTGTTGCTGGCTGGTGCATACATGAAATTTATAATAATTTTTGATATCTGATAGGGCAGATTTCCCCACTTCCTCAAGATGATCATGGCCTTTTTGTTAAACTTTTTCTTATGTAAACATTTAAAAATAGACAAAAGTAAGCAAAACAGTATAAAGCTGTGTTAGCTTAGACAGCATATAAAGTATCAGCATGAAAATAGACCATTTTTTAGAACAGAGTTTCCAAAATCAGACCCTCACAAATGTGCAAATTTGAAATGTGACGAAGATGGCATTATCAAAGTGGGAAAAGACTGGGACGGTGGGCGTGGAACAGTGAGAGTGCCTATGTAGATAAAGCGGTTTCTGTTTCACACCTGAATACCTGTCAGCACAATATGTGATGTGAGACTGTGATATTCTAATTAATGAGTGAAGTAGTTATCAACAATGTTGAGGGCTAAGAGGTAACTGCAAAAGAACATTAGGGTTTTAAAACCTGCAACATAAGTAAAGGTGTAACATATATGCACTGTAATGCTAAACCCAAATTCCTAACAGTTGTTACCTCAGAGGAATGTAGTGTATTTGTGATGTTTTGTTTCCTGAAGTTAAAAAGAAATGGAGGGAGATAGAGCAAAATATTAAAAACTGATGGATCTAGGTGATGGGAAATAGGTGTCCATGATAGAATTTTTTTCTCCGCCCCCCAGAATTCTTTTTATTGTTTCTATGCTTGAAATAGTTTATAATGCTTTATAGCATTAGTATATACGCTAGGCATAGTGGCTCATTCCTATAATCCCAGCACTTTGGGAGGCTGAGGCAGGCGGATCACTTGAGGCTAGGAGTTGGAGACCAGCCTGGGCAACATGACAAAAACCCTCTCTATAGAAAATACAAAAATTAGCTGGGCGTACTGGCACATGCCTGTAGTCCCAGCTAGTTTGGAGGCTGAGGTGAGAGGATCACTTTAGCCTGAGAGGCAGAGATTGCAGTAAGCCAAGGTCGTGCTGCTGCACTCCATTCTGGGCAACAGTGAGACACTGTCTTGAAAAAACAAACACTGATATAACCAAATGAAGTACTTGACTCTTGTTTTGTTCTTAATTTAAATAGTAAGAAAGTTTTTTTTTTTTGGTCACTTGCGCAAGTTTTAGCAGAGATTAGGTATTAGATATCTGGAAGTTGTTAATTTTGTTTTGTGTGATGGTGCCAGGTTGTTTATGTAAGAAAATATATTTTTAGAGATGCATGTGTACAGTATATTAGATAACAATATTTCTGGGGCTTACTTTTAAATACTACAGGAGAGAATAAGGATAGTTTAAATAAGCATGACAGGCCGGGTGTGGCAGCTCATGCCTGTTATCCTAGCAGTTTGGGAGACTGAGGCAGGCGGATCACCTGAGGTCAGGAGTTTAAGACAAGCCTGGCCAACAAGGCGAAACCCCATCTCTACTAGAAATACAAAAATTATCTGGGTGTGGTGGCACGCACCTGTAATCCCAGCTGTTCGGAAGGCTGAGGCAGGAGAATTGCTTGAACACAGGAGGTGGAGGTTGCAATGAGCCGAGATCTCGCTACTGCACTCCAGCCTGGGCAACAGAGCGAGACTCTGTCTCAATAAATAAATAAATAAATATGGCAAAATCTTGATACCTGTTGAACCTTGGTGAAAGCTATGTGAAGGATTGTTGTAGTGTACCCTCAACTTTTGAGTATGTTTGAAAATTTTTGTCATTACATATACAGCAGTAAAAACAATAAACAAATGTTAGAACTCCTACTATTGGCAAACATAATGTTCTACAAAAAAAATTAAGATTTTCTAACTTTATTTTAAACTTGTCTCCTTTTTTTTTCGTATTTAAATATTCATATATAATAAATATTCCTGTATATATAAATAAAGTTAGTGTTGACCAAGTCTTTCTCCAGGCTATTTCACTTTTAAGTGCCAAAAATTGATATTTGGGTTTGGTATTTACAGTTTTTCTGTTCATAATTACAACATGGTAGTGAATAGCTCCAGGTAATCCCCAACAAATCAGAAGTACCGAGGTAATTAGCATGAGGATGTGTTAAATATATAAACTTGAACCTTGACAAAATTGTACCCAGGTTTGGTGTGGTGGCTCATGCCTGTAATACTAGCAGTTTGGGAGGCTGAGGTGGGCAGATCAAAAGTTCAGGAGTTTGAGACCAGCCTTAACTTACATGGTAAAACCCCGTCTCTAATAAAAAAAATACAAAAATTGGCCGGGCATGGTGGTGTGCCCCTGTAATCCCAGCTCCCCAGGAGGTTGAGGCAGGAGAATCACTTGAACCCAAAAGGCGGAGGTTGCAGTGAGCCAGGATAGCACCACTGCACTCTAGTCTGGACAACAGAGCAAGACTCCATCTCAAAAATAAAAATAAAAAAATTGTAGTACCCAAAAATGAATAAAATATCCCAGAAATAATGCTTTTTCTTTTTTTTTTTTTCACATTTTATGAAACACTTTAACACTTGGAATATAGAGTTGACACACATACGCTTTTCCTTTGTGGTTTCACGTGCTTCTATCTTTCTGGGTCAGTCTTAGGTGCATGCCTACCATGACTTCCTAGGTATCTGTCTTTAAGAGACTTTAGATAATTACTTTTTGTAATTAGTGTTCTTAAAACTGGTGTTGGTTAGAGATTGAAAATATTTTATTGGTGATGGGAAACTGATGTTGATTTCAAACAACTTAGCATGACTAGGTATTTCCCTCTATGACTTAGACTACCAAATCATTAACTCCTGTGATTGATTACAATGAATGTTTCACAACTTTTAAAAGTTCTTTTAATACTGGATTTTTATAAATAGTTAGAAATTTATGCAGGAACATATTGCCAGTATCCTCATGAGGAAACTGAGGCTTGAGAGTCTTGTGATACAGCTGGTGAGTGGTGAAGTTATATCTTAAATCTGTTTATTTTCCTGGTCAGTTTGGCTTAGTTATTGTGTTTTGGAAAGGAAATTGATGATTTTACAGAGATCAACAATTTTTCTTCATAAATATCTTACAACTTTAGATGCTAAAAGTGCTTTGGGAGGCTAAGGTGGGAGGATCATTTCAGCCCAGGAGGCCAAGACCAGCCTGGGTAGCATAGTGAAACTTGTCTTTACAAGAAATTTCAGTGGCTGGGTGCACTTTGGGAGGCCGAAGTGGGCGAATCACCTGAGGTCGGGAGTTCGAGACCAGCCTGACCAACATGAAGAAACTCTGTCTCTATTAAAAGTACAGTAAGCCGGGCATGGTGGCACATGCCTGTAATTCCAGCTTCTTGGGAGGCTGAAGCAGGAGAATTACTTGAACCTGGGTGGTGGAGGTTGTGGTGAGCCCAGATCGTGCCATTGTACTCTAGCCTGGGCAACTAGTGTGAAACTCTTGTCTTTAAAAAAAAAAAAAAAAGAAAAAAATAAATTTCAAAAGTTAGTCCGGTGTGATGGTGTGTGCCTGCAGTCCTAGTTACTCAGGAGGCTGAGGTGGGAGATCGGTTGAGCCCGGGAATTTGAGGTTATAATGATCTATGATTGCATCACGGCACTCCAGCCTGGGTAGCAGTTGAGACCCTATCTCTTAGAAAAAAGAAGCACAGCAACAGACTGGGAAAAGTTTTGTAAGAGAAAACAGATTTAATATCCAGACTATTTAAAATGCTGTTACAGATCGGAAGGAAAATCATTTGTTAGAAGCAAATGTAAAGAATATCACCAAAGAGGAAATGAGTCACTAATATGTGAAAAGATACTCAAACTCCTTATTAACAGGGAAAATGTAGATTAAGATGACCATTTTCTACCCATGATATTTACAAGAAATGTTTAAAGATGGAAAATAGTGACTGTGGTTAAGGGTATGGGAAAACAGGCACACATCTCTATATACTGTTAATAGGTTCATTTTTTTTTTGAAGTCAGTTTGGCCAAACCTACGTTCTGCCTAGGCTTCGACCATGTGGTAGGCACATTACATCAACTTAGTTTTTAAGAGATGGTAAGAGGGAGCTGAGAAATTAATGCTAACTTTAAAGAACATAGGTCTAGTAACTGCCGTGTGCTCTGGCTTTCTTTTCTCTTTTTTTAAATATTTCCTGAATATTTGTGGAAGGTACTGTATTAATTAGCATTTATAATAAATTGTCATTACAACAACCTTGTGAGGTGGCTGTTTTTAACTTCATTTTGCAGATGTGGAAACTTAGGCCAGAGAGATTAAATAACATGACCACGTTCATTTAGTCAGCAGATGGAAATGCATAAACTGAGCTCTGCAGCCATGACCTTAACCACTGGATCATTAGATAGATGGTAATAATTGACTTGTGATGCCCAGCATACCTTAAATCTCACCTCTATGAAAAGGAGCTGTTTTGTTTATATTTTAAAATTTAATACCTTTTTTCTTTATTAGAATGCCAGTCTGATCAAAGTGAACCTCTCATTAATGGAATGTGTTTTACTTTTCTCTCCAGAGGATCTGAAGAGGCAAAATGCAGTATTACAAGCTGCACAAGATGATTTGGGACACCTTCGAACCCAGCTGTGGGAAGCTCAAGCAGAGATGGAGAATATTAAGGCGATTGCCACAGTCTCTGAGAACACCAAGCAAGAAGCTATAGATGAAGTGAAAAGACAGTGGAGAGAAGAAGTTGCTTCACTTCAGGCTGTTATGAAAGGTAAAGGCAAAAAAGATAAAATTTATGGTTTTCTAAGCTAACCTGATTCAGAGAATCTTAAAATATATCCAGAGTTTCATTTGTGGTTGTATGTGCTGTCATCATCAAGATTTACTTTCAGATAAAAGGGAAGTCACTGATACTATAAATGGATATATCATTCATATCTAACTGATTTAATAATGGAGAGCTGTAATAGAAGTGTTATAGAGATAATGCATTGAGGACTAGAGTTCATTGTAAGGCTTAAAAGTCGATTACTTTTAAGAGACAGGCCAGTGATGTCAATGAATAAAGCTGTATGGGCACAGGGAATGTGCTGGACTAGAGAGCTGCCATGCAAAGGGTAAAGTAACTGTTTACATTGATGAGCTTCAGCTAGTTATTGCCCTTCCAATGTAGTCTGGCCATGTGGTTTAGATTTTTTTTTGGAGATGGAGTCTTGCTCTGTTGCCCAGGCTGGAGTGCAGTGGCACGATCTTGGCTCACTGCAACCTCTGCCTCCCAAGTTCAAGTGATTCTCCTGCTTCAGCCTCCTGAGTAGCTGGGATTACAAGCATGCACAAAATTAGTGTGGCTAATTTTGTGTTTTTAGTAGAGACAGGATTGCGCCATGTTGGTCAGGCTGGAGTTGAACTCCTGACCTCAGGTGATCCACCTGTCTTGCAAGGCCTCCCAAAGTGCTGGGATTACAGGCGTGAGCCACTGTGCCTGGCTAATGGGCTAGGGTAGGCTTTATGAGCTGCCAGCTTATAACCTTTGCTCTAAAAGAAGAGATGTAGTTTAGTCTCTGACTCCTTTTGGCACTAGTGCTTAATTGCTTTCCAGATTTCTGAGAAGATGATGATGAAATGAAGTAAGTTGTCACTGCATCTTTGGGTTACTGGGATTAGTTAATATTCTAAATGTGAAGTATTGATGACTTTTTCCACCGTGTTTGTAATTGTGTGTCATTTTTTGCCTTAATGCTCCTTATAAAAAGGCAGATGAGGCTAGCCCCATTTCTGAGTGTGTAACTAGGCTTCATGTAACAAACCTGACTACAGTGGCTTACCAAAATAAGAGTTCATTTTTCTCCGAGAACATGAAATCCAGAGGTAGATAATCTAGGCCTGGTTGCATTGGTCCCATGATGTCACCAGTGCCTCAAACTCCTTCATCCCTTCTGTTCTTTCATCCCTAGCATATGGCTTTCAGTTTCATCTTTGCCTCAGCTGAAAAATAGCTGCTTCTCCTTCAGTCTGCACCAGAGAAGCAAACATTTTCTAGAACTGTCTAGCATATCTCCCTCACTTTGTTTACCAAGTGTGTGGTCACTCATAACTACAAGGGAAACTGGACAATGTAGTTTTAAAATTGTGCAGTTTGACTTCCTAAACAAAATTGGAGTCTTACTAGTAAGGAAGAAGGAGTAGAAATTAATGGGTAATCAGCAGATTCTGTCACATAATGTTTTAAGATTTTTTTTTTTTTATATACCTAGGCTTGAGTGCAGTCGCATGATCTCAACTCAGTGCAACCTCTGCCTCCTTGGTTCACACCACAGACGTGTGCCACCACACCCAGCTAATTTTTCTTTTCTTTTTTTTCTTTTTGAGACAAAGTCTTACTCTGTTGCTCAGGCTGGTGTTCAGTGGCACGATCTAGACTTACTGCAACCTCTACTTCCCATGTTCAAGATGTCCTCCTGCCTCAGCCTCCCCAGTAGCTGGGATTACAGGTGCCTGTCACCATGCCTGCTAATCTTTGTAATTTTAGTAGAGATGGGATTTTACCATGTTGACCAAAATGGTCTCAAACTCATGACCTTAAGCGATCTGCCTGCCTCTGCCTCCCAAAGTGCTGGGATTAATTTTTCTATCTTTGGTAGAGATGGGGTTTTGCTATGTTAGCCAGGCTGGTCTCGAAATCTTGGCCTCAAGTGATCCACCCATCTCGGCCTCCCACAGTGCTGGAATTAGAGGTGTATGTGAGCCACTGTGCCCGGCCTTGTTATAAGATTATATTAAAGATAAAGCCATTTTTTAAAGAACTTATAGAATTTGCCTCAGCTGACAATCTTGGATTCTAGTAAATTATTCCAGAAACATATCCCTTTTCTCACATTTTGAGGTAGTGGGATTGGGGCGACATGTGTGTTTGCCTTGGGGGCCATAGTATAGTGTCTAAGAACATAGATTTTGGAGTTGGCCTTAAGTTTGAATTCTAGTTTTGCTTCATTCTGGGTGTGAAACATTGGCCAGACTATTTAATCTTTCCTAAGGTTTCCTCATTCATAAAATAATATGTGACACAGGTTTATTATGAGATTAGAAGTGATGATTTAAAGCCCTTATTTCTGTATATAGTAAGAACTAGAACTAGTTTTGTTTTTTTAGTGAATTAAACATTTTCCAGAAATTAGGCATAAGCTTTTTATATAACTTTAAAAATTTTAGTGTGTCAGGATTTTTTTTTCATAATGCTTAGATGTGAAATATGTGGTGATGTTTTGTAGAAACAGTTCGTGACTATGAGCACCAGTTCCACCTTAGGCTGGAGCAGGAGCGAACACAGTGGGCACAGTATAGAGAATCTGCAGAGAGGGAAATAGCTGATTTAAGAAGAAGGCTGTCTGAAGGTCAAGAGGAGGAAAATTTAGAAAATGAAATGAAAAAGGTATGAAGGAATGTGTTCATCTGTAGAAATACTTGAATTCAAATGCAAATTGCTTTACTGATATTGTTGTGTAATAGAAGTACTTTGGTATTTTCTGTGAGAGTAATTATTTGGACACCGACCTAAACACAGTACTAAATAATGTGATACCCTTCCCCAGTTATATCTATGGCTAACTCTCACATTCTTCAGATTTTTGGTCAAATGTCACTATTTCATGGGGTTTATCCTGATCACCTACCATTTAACATCGCAGCCTGCCAGCTTCCCTCTGCGACTGTCACTGCTCTCATCTTCCTTATCCTTCTCTAGTATTTTCTTTCCATCACACATATTTCCTTATAATACTACACAGAGTTCACCTACTGTGTTTATTGTTTACTGTCTTTCTTTTCTTGCTAAAATATAAGTTCTGTGAAGGCAGAGATTTCTCTTTCTCTTTGTCTCTCTCTTTTTTTTTTTATTGATTCGAGGTACATGTGCTTGTTTTTTATTTGTATGTCCTAAATGCCTAGCATAGTATCCAGGAGATAGGTGCTCGAACTCCTAAATATTAGTTGAATGGGTGTTGTTGCTTGATGATTGTGTCTAAAGCAAAGTTTTAGAACAGATGTTAGTTTTCCTTCTTTCTCGGTGTCCTTTGGTTTCTGTGTACCACATATTATGTACTACATATGCATGAACATAATACCATATAATACTTGAACATAGGGCAACTAAATGTAAAGTGAGACAGTTTATCATTGAGAAAATATTAAAAGCTTTTAGGCAGTTTAATTAAATGAACTTTTACATTATCATTTTATGTGCATATACATATTTAAAATCACATTATATAAAGTAATTAGTAATTGATTTTTCTTTTCAATTGATTTTATCATGCCTTTTTGGTTCCTAATCCTTAGTTCATTCTTCAGATGTATGTGTATTTTCATTTTTTAGAACTGTTTTTGATTACCTGAAAAATTGCCAAGATAGTACAGAGTTCCCATGTACTCCATACCTAGTTTCCCCTGTTGTTAATGTTTTACATCAGTATGGTGCATTTGTCACAGTTAATAAGCCTGTATGAGTTTATTCTTATTAACTCAAGTCCATTTTTGTATTCAGATTGCATTCATTTTTACCTCATGTCCTTTTTTTCTGTTCTGGGATCCCATTCAGGATACCACGTTGCATTTAGTCATGTCTCCTTAGGTTCCTCTTGGCTGTGACAGTTTCTCAGATTTTTCTTGTTTTTAATGACCTTTCTGTCATTTTGTAAAGTGCTCTTTAAAAATTTTCATTTATGACAACATTCAGTACTTGGAATTGTGAAGTCATATTTATATTAATAAATAGATTGATTTGTGATCAGTTCTTTGCTTCCTCCCTCCTTTTTTTTTTCCTATTGTTTTTTTTATCAGATGACCTTTATAAGCATCCTAAACTAGCCTTGACTGAGATGTTTTAACCTTTTCCAAATAGTATTCAAAATAATGTAAATGATGGCTTTGTAAGGACCTGAAAACAAAGTGAATCTGAACCCCTGTTTTTTGAGGGAGATGGTTTTTGGGGAAAATTCCTCTCACATTTTGGCATTTATGATATTTTTCCCTATCGTGAACAACTTAGGATAAGTTTGCACTGATTTAAATTTAGTGAATTAGGTTAATTTTCGGTTTCTCTAGAAGGAAAAAAGCCAACTTTTTGTCTGCCTTTGTTTCTCTCTCTCTCTTTATCTCTCTCTCTCTCTCTGTGTGTGTGTGTGTGTAAGAAGTTTCCAGTTTACTAGTTTATGTAAGTTTGTTCCTTTTAATCCATGTTTCTGAGAATGGGCTTTGGAAAACAATGATAGTTTTAAGGGTCATTATTTGAGTTTGTTTCATTTAGATGGTAAAAGTAAAATAATATTTAAAATACTCTGCTTAATTGAATTGAAGCCTTTTTATAGCAACATAATTTTCTAACATTTTAGAAAACACATTATTCTATTTTGTGTGTCTAAAATCAGTCAGCCCTTTAAATATTCATAAGAAATTACTGTCTCATGAATTTAGTAACCCAGGAATTTAAAAAATAACCAGGAGTTTAAAAATTATTCATTATCTGTATTTTCTTTTATATATGGGGTATTTTCTTAATTGATTAAGAAGTCAAATTTGTTATAGTCAATTCATTTTCCTGTTTATTCCCAAATTCTAAATGGAATATTTGGGAAAACTTTGATTATGACTTGACATTCAAAATAATACACTATTTGAAAGTTAGACATGAATTCAGTTTTGTGAATGTTAGTATAGTACCTGGTTGAGTTACTTGTTATACTAATTTTTAGCAAATAGAAGGGTCAGAATTTTCTAGAAAAGCAGTAAATGAATAAGTCGTAGCATTTAATTCTTTTTAACCATAGGCCCAAGAGGATGCTGAGAAACTTCGGTCTGTTGTGATGCCGATGGAAAAGGAGATTGCAACTTTGAAGGATAAACTGACAGAGGCTGAAGACAAAATTAAAGAGCTGGAGGCCTCAAAGGTTGTGAAACGTTATAATCCATTTGCTTAAAACCCAAGATTCTGCCCTAATGCCAGGAACAAAATTAGAATCAGTAATAGGGGAAAAAACTATAATTTAGACTATGCATCTGAAGAATCTTTCTTTAAAATGCAAAAAACTGCTTTCAGATAGTTTTGCTCTTATGGAGATTTAAAATAATCACAATAATGGTGTTTTATCGTAAGTGGCTGCTTTGTCACAAAGTTAGTGTTCGTTTTCTTAAGAAAATGAGATCTTGTTTCATTAATTTTCCTGTTAAGGAAAATAAACTGCTCAAAGTTGACCCTGTTTTCTGACGCCAGCTCCCGCATTGATCTTTTGGAGATAACGTGGCTCTAGTATTGGTGAATTTGTTGACCATAAAGACACAGCAAAGGGATTAAAGTAGGAACAGTCCAGGTGTGGTGGCTCACACCTGTAATCCCAATACTTTAGGAAGCTGAGGCAGGAGAATTGCTTGCACCAAGGAATTTAAGACCAGCCTGGGCAACATAGTGTGTTCCTGTCTCTACAAAAATGTTTTTTGAAATTAGCCAGACATGGTGGTGCATGCCGTTGTCCTACCTCCTTGAGAGACTGAGATGGGAGGATTGCTTGAGCCTGGGAGTTTGAGACTGCAGTGAACTAGTAGCACTGCAGATTGGGCGACAGAGTGAGACTCTTGTCTCAAAATAAAAAAAAAAAAAAAGGAACAATAGAAGCAATGAAAAAAATCAGTGTAAAAATAAATGGGAATTTGTCAGTAATCTTGGTAAATGTAAACTGATGCCTATGTTTAAAAGAGATTATCACATTGGATTGTAAAAATCTAACTTTATATTACTTATAAGAGCTATGCCTCTAATCAAACCACAAGGTAAGATTGAAAATATTAGCTGGGCATAGTGGTGTGTGCTTGTGGTCTCAGCTACTTGAGAAGCTGAGATGGGAGAATTACTTGAACCCAAAAGGTTGAGATTGCAGTGAGCCGTGATCATGCTGCTGTGCTGCAGCCTAGGTGATACAGTGAGACTCTGTCTTAAGGAAAAAAAAAAATAAGGCTGGGCACAGTAACACACATATAATCCCAGCACTTTGGGAGGCCTAGGTGGATAGATCATCTGAGGTCAGGAATTTGAGACCAGCCTGGCCAACATGGCAAAACCCTGTCTTACTAAAAATACAGAAATTAGCCTGGTGTGGTGGCACGTTTCTGTAGTCCCAGCTACTCGGGAGGCTGAGACAGGAGAATCGCTTGAACCTGGGAGGTGGAGGTTGCAGTGAGCTTAGATTGTGCCACTGCACTCCAGCTTGAGTGACAGAGCGAGACTCCATCTAACGTAATAATAAAAGAAAAAAGATTGAAAATAAAGGGGTAAAAATATGCAATGTCAATTCCAACCAAAAGAGAGCTCATATAGCAAGTGTAGTATCACAAAGAAAGGATAAGGGGAAAAAAATCACTTATAAAGAGGGATCCTATCTGATAAACAGTTCATCAATAAAATATAATAGTCATGAACTTGAATGCACCTTACGTAGTCATGAAATGCGTGAACCAAAAATGACAATTATAAGGAGAAACTGACTTTCCCAAATCTAGTAGCAGATTAAAATTGACCTTTAGGGAATGCAATCAGAAAAAAATTATTAGAGCTGTAGACATTTTGAACTATCAGGTTAAAAATTTAAATGTAGTGGACACACAGAACTCTGTACCCAAGAAGGAGATGGTATCTTATACAGTACTAGAACATAATAGTTAAGCTCAGCATTTAGTAGCCTGTGTTACCTTGGGCAAATTACTTAATCATACTGTGCTTTGATTTTCTCAACTGTAAAATGGGGATAATAAGCCCACCTACCTTATACGGCTATTATGAGGAACATATAAATTAATACCTATAAACATTTAGGATAGTACATGCGACAAGCTATAGTTATTTTTAGATACATTATCTTAGAATCGAGGTTATACAGACCCAGTTCTGTAACTGTGGGTTACAGAACTAAGTAACTAAGTTATTTACATTTAAAATGTAATAACTAAGTTATTTACATTTAAATGATAGTTAAAATGCCTGGACATGAAAAAAATACTCATGAAAAAAGTAATTACAAAATATGTAGAATGATGTGAATGTCTAATGCCAGATCTTTAAAAAACAAGTGCAAATTGAGAATAAATGGAAAGAAAAAATATAAATAATAGCAGAAATTTATGAAATAGAAAAGCAAAAGAACAATAGAGACTATCAGCATAATGAATTAATGGAACAACTAATGCTACAGACAAATCTCTAGTAAGACTGATCAGGAAAAATGAAAACAACAAAAAAAGACAAGTCAGAAGTGAGGCCAAGTGTGGAGGCTCATGCCTGTAATCCTATCACTTTGGGAGGCTGAGGCAAGAGCCCAGGAGGCCAGGAGGTTGAGGCTGTGGTGAGCCATGATGGCACCACTGCACGCCAGCCTGGGCAAGGGAGCCTGTTTCAAAAAGAAGAAAACAGACACATAACTACAAATCAGTAGAAATTTAAAAATAACAAATGCTATGAATAGTCATGCAAGTAAATTTGAAAATAGATGAAATGAAAAAGAATTCTAATAGAAGATAGTCAAAATTGTTCCAAAACAGGAAAGCTAAGGTATTAAAGAAAGTGGATCTACAGTAAAAAATCTTACTGTCTCTTGTCTCCTCTCACCAAAAGACATTAAACTATTGGTTTTGCAGGTAAGTTTTTCCAGACTTTCTGGAAAGAAGGAATTATTATATTTTACAGACTGTCAGGGAATAGAAAAAGAGAGAAAGCTCTCCAACTCATTTTAGGAGACTAGCAGATCTTCACTACAAATGAACAAACACATAGGTAGTAGGCGAAAAAATTATAGATCTGTCTCAGGAATACAGAAGCTAAAATTTTCAGCATTGTAGCTAAAATAAGGGGGAGAAATACATCATGACCAAGTAGGATGTATTCCCAGGAATTTATCAGAAAAATCTATCATTGCAATGTACACATAAAATGATTGTAAAGGAAGTGTATTCATCTTGGATTCAGAAAGGTACTTGAGAAATTTAACCACAAAATAACTTAGTTAAAGGGCAATTTATCAAACCTTTAGCAAACATAGTTAAGAATGAATATTTAGCAGCCTTACCGTTAATGATGGGAACATTATGGGGCAGACCCATGCTCAGTAATTCAGAAATGAGGCATAAGAACTGGAAAGAAGGCAATGAGACTGATTTTATTGTCTAAAGAAACCAGAGAATGAACAACAGATTGTTAGGCCTATTCAGAGTTTAACAATTTGAAAGTTATTCCAGCAAAATTAACGTACAAAAATAAATGTTTTTCTATGCCCCAGTCACACCCAGTTGAAGAATGTAGTGGGAGAAAAGATTGATTCTATTCACAAGGGTTTAAAAAAGAAACCAAACTAGTTACCTACCAATACAGCTAAACAAAGATTGGGCAGAGTCCTTATAGACTACATTATAAATGAAGATCTGAATCTATATATTTTCCTGAATGAAAAGATAAGAGCATTGGGCCGGGCACAGTGGCTCATACCTTTAATCCCAGTACTTTGGGAGGCCAAGGTGGGTGGATCACCTGAGGTTAGGAGTTCGAGACCCGCCTGGCCAGCATGGCGAAACCCCATCTCTACTAAAAGTAAAAAATTAACTGGGTGTGATAGTGGAAGCCTGTAATCCCAGCTACTCAGGAGGCTGAGGCAGGAGTATCACTTTAACCCGGGAGGCGGAGGTTGCAGTGAGCCGAAGTCATGCCATTGCATTCCAGTCTGGGTGATAGGTGAGACTCCATCTCAGAAAAATAAAAAAGATAGAGCATTATAAAGTAGACATTGTATCCCCAAATTAATCTTTAAATTTCACTCAGAATTCAACAGTGTTTAGTAAGGAACTTGATAATTCAGTTCTAGAAGTCGACTTCATATAGAGAAGTAAAGGAACAGAAATATACTTAGCAAAATTTTGAAGACAAGATGTGGAGACTTGGCCTACCTATCAGATGGTAGGACTGCATTAAAGCTACTATAATTAAGATAGTTTGTTACTGGTTTAGGGATAAACAAATGGGCCAATAAAACAGAATAGAAAGCCCAGAAATAGACCCATATGTATGTGTAAATTTGATATATGACAGGTGGCATTACAAATCAATGGGGGAAGAATGGATTGTTAAAAAATACCCTTTTTGGCTGGATGTGGTGGCTCATGCCTGTCATCCCAGCGCTTTGGGAGGCCAAAGCAGGTGGATCACCTGAGATCAGGAATTTGAGACCAGCCTGGCCAACATGGTGAAACCTTGTCTCTACTAAAAATACAAAAATTAGCTGGGCGTGGTGGCTGGTGCCTGTAATCCCACCTAGTTGGGAGGCTGAGGCAGGAGAATCACTTGAACCTGGGAGGCAGAGGTTGCAGTGAGCCAAGATCGCACTCCATTGCACTCCAGCCTGGACGACTAGAGCAAAACTCCGTCTCAAAAAAAAAAAAAATTATATTTCTGGCCAGGTGTGGCTGTAATTCTAGCACTTTGGGAGGCTGAGATGGGCAGATTGCTTGAGCTTAGGGGTTCAAGACCAGCCTGCACAACATAGTGAAACCCTTTCTCTGCAAAAAATACAAAAATTAGCCAGGTGTGGTGGTATATGCCTGTGGTCCAAGCTACTCAGGTGACTGAGGCACAAGAATCACTTGA
>PVKV010028881.1:12742-24478 GCA_004027835.1 Alouatta palliata | reverse complement strand
GGCGGCTTATCTTCTCAAATTATAACTACACTGCACTGTCTATATCTAAAGACGCTAAAAAAAGTGAAACTGACATGTCAGACAGTCTTTTGACTCAAGGAAGGGAAGAATCTATTTTAAAGAAACTGGGTGAAATTATGAAGAAGAAATGAAATTATGATGAAAGCCATCTTTCAACTTTATGCATGTTAATAACTTAATTTTTGTGTGTTATGCAATGGAACATTTTAAAATAATATTTATGGTGCCAGTTAAGTTGTAATGTCTCACTGAGACAACTCATTCACAGTATAAAGAAAAGAGAATTGAATATTTAAACTTAGACATGATAAGCTCGTTAAAAGATAAACCGTGAAAAACCCACTGAAACATCTTACAGAGTTAGTTACGCAGCCCTGGCTACAGAATTACACGGAGTAGCTGAGAGACAGTTGTACTGTCGACATTGCAGAATGCTTATTGGATGAAAAGTCAGTAAAGGAAATCACAGCACTGCCACTTTGCAATGACAGAGTAACTCATCCAATTAAGAGATCTGACTGCAAATCTCTTTTTGGGATTTGAAGACTAGCTTGATATCTCAGGTTAAACAATCATATGTTTGCTTTACAAATGAGTGAATCTCCCGATATCGATGGATTTGCCAGTTTGCTTGTATTTGTCTGCTATCAGCACAATAAATCATCAAAAATCTTCTTTTCTGTGAATTTTTGGCACTATATACAAGAGGTGCTGAAATATTCAAAGTACTAAATAATTTTTTGAGTCTCAGGGTTATCCTGTAATTACTATGTTAACATTTGCACTGATGGTACAAAAGCCGTGGTGGGTAACACTTCTTTAGGAGGAAACACTGCTACTTCTTTAGCAGCTCCAAGCTATGCTAGTGGTCATTACATCTTTCACCTTCATACATTAGCAGGAAAATGAAAAAAGCCAGTTTCACTTAAGACTGTCCTTGATAAAGCAGTAAACATTAATTTCATTAAATCCTAACCCTCAGTATGCATCATTTTAATATCCTGTGTTATGAAATGGGCAATATCCATAAAACACCATTCACAATAGATAGCTGGATGAAAAACCTCTGGGCCATTATTAGAGCTGTATGTAAGCTGAATTGGCCTTCTTGTTCATGAAACCCCATTTTTACTTGATAGAGGGACTGATAGACAAATGATGGTTATTCAGACTTGGATACCTGGCGGACATTCTCTTGAAAATGAATGGAGTGAGCCTACCACTTCAAGGAAAACAACTGGTAGTATTTGTGGCCAAGGATAAAACTCAAACTTTCAAGCAAAAATTGGGATTAGGGAGAACTTGTATCTACTACCTCATGGTAGTAGATACTACTTGAATACTTAAAAACTTTTTAGATGACGTCAGTGGTGATATTAACAAATGTGATATTATAAAAGGAAATGTTTCAACATTTGGAAGATCTGTAATGCTCAAGAAACAAACATTTTCCAATAACCAATGCACTGTATTACAATATCACATAATATGGGTTAAGAATCCATACAAAGTGCAAGATAGACCAATGGATTTTAATGTAACAGAGAATAAAAAGTTTATTGAAATGACTTCAGCATCCACATTGCAGCTAACCTTTAAGAAACTATCATTCGTTAAAAGAAAATCCACAGTTTATCTGAAAAGACTATCTTTTTCCTTTTCTAAGTATATCTGTGTGAAGTCAGATTTCCTTAATCTGTTTCAACCAAAACAACATATTGCAAATTGACTGAAGGCCAATACAGATGAGAATCCATTTGTCTCCTACTAAGCAAGACATTAAAGTGACTTGCAAACATATAAAACTATCATTTCCACTAGTTTTTTTGTAAATATATTTTTTATAAAATAAATCATATATAAAAAATAGTCATGTGACATGAGTTTATTATGGTTATTTAAAATGAATAAATATTTAATTCTCAGTTTTAATATTTAATATGGTAAATATCGGTACATATAACCCATATAAACAAAAGCCTGTTGGAGTTTTCAGTGAATTTTGTAAGTATAATGCAGTGCTGAGTCCCAAAAATTTTGAGAATCACTACTGCAGAAAATAGTACTTATTTATTCCTTTTACTTTTTTTTTTTTATTTATTTTTGAGAAAGAGTCTTGCTCTGTTGCCCAGGCTGGAGTGCAATGGCACAATCTGGCTCATTACAACCTCTGCCTCCTGGGTTCAGGCGATTCTGTCTCAGTCTCCTGAGCAGTTGGGATTACAGGCACCCATCACCATGCCTGGCTAAGTTTTGTATTTTTAATAGAGACAGGGTTTCGCCATGTTGGTCATGCTGGTCTCAAACTCCTGACCTCAGGTGATCCACCCACCTCGGCCTCCCAAAGTGCTGGGATTACAGGCATGAGCCACCGCGCCTGGCCTATTTATTTCTTAATATCTATTAATGCTACAAATGGTATTAACTATACAACATAATACTTTCCAGTATATTTTTCTTTTCTGTGCAAATGTTCTTATAAGAAGACATCTCTCCCTATCCCCCAACTCTTGCAATATCAGTTATGACTAAGGTCACAATAAACCCCAAACCACCTGACAGTGCCTCAGAGGTGAAGTAGTAATTACCAGCCATCTTTCCTTCTGGGCATTCTTTGACAGGTGAAAGGCTCCTGCTTCTACGATAAGTGTCAGTAATTTTCTACATCCTCTGGCAGTCTTGATTGTCACATAAAAGCCTTCTTCTACAACAGGTATTTTACTTCAGAGAAAATAATGGGTTCTGAAAGATTTCTTGAAAAGACCCTTGAGTAACATATATTTGCATCCAAAGTAAATATATAATCTTCATACGAGACTAAAATTTTTTAAACAGTCCAACAAAGCCAATTATTGTCTAACAGTAGAAAAAAGTATAAATACCTAAGAAACTAAAAAATGTGTAAGTCGGATTGTTTGAAAATTTAAAATTTTAACTTCTAAATTTTTATTTATTTTTGAAGTTTCTATTAATTCCTCACTAGATCTGTGTTTTTATTATCTTCATAAAGATTTCATTTTCAAAATAGAAAGATTAACTTTAAAAGCACAGGATAGTTGAACGCATTCTTTCAAACAAGAAATAAGGATATCTGAACTAAAGGGCTTAGGAGGTACGTGACTGATAAATACAGTACTCCTCAAATTTCTTTCTCTGGCAGACCAAACAGATGATATGTAATGAATCACTGATTCATAAACCCAAGGCTACTTCTCAGCTGTTTGTAATTAGATACTTAAAACGCTGTAATACCATCGGTAGATTTTCAAAAGGGCAATTTTCTTCTTAAAAATAAACCCACTTATTTCTAAACATTGTCAAATGTCAAACTTGCTAAAATCCTTTTACATGTATTTTTAGAGACAACCAAGCACTGTATTTCTGTCTTTGTTCTGAAAGTGCTCCAGCGTCCAGAAGTATTGAGAAAACAAGCTCTGGATCTCCACAAACAGCTCCTGTCAAACAGGTCTGTGCAGGATGACACAACAGACATTCTTTGTTGTGCCCTTGCAATTTGCAGACAGCACAACCAGAAGTTAACAGATTAACGTTTATATCAGCACAGTTATCTATCCTTGTAGCCAGATGTATATAGAGCGTATCTGACACCAGATAGGATCACTTTTTAAGACCTCCTCTTCTATATGACAGTTATTTTCAATAGAAGTAATAAAATGAAATGAATAATGATAATGTCCAGAAAAGAATGTAGACACTGAAAATTTCCTTTCACTGAACTTTGTATAATCATGTCAGTTTTTTAAAGTAACATAAATATTAGAGTACAAAAAAGGAAGTTAATAGATTCAAGTTTTGATTATATTAGTATATTTTCAAATACAGGAAATAACATACATAATAACATGCTATAGTAAGAAATGATAATATTTGCTATTTTCAGCCTTACCTTCTAAAAAATCTGTCAACAACTTTCTCAAAATTGATCTTCTTTGGACATGTATGTTCAATAAAGAGTATTGCCAGATCTGTCGATTTATCTTGTCATAGCTGATGGAAAAACACCTTTTATTAATTTTAACTCAGAAATGTTCTTCCAGATGAGGCCAGAGTATGACAATATTTTAGAAAAGTATCAAACACATTAAGTTTGGTAGAGATTCATAAAAATCCCATGTCACATTAAACTTCAAAAAATGCAGTTATATCCATGCCTTTGTTCTTTTGACATCCATTCAAGCTATTTACAAATGCCTCTGAGGTATTAAAAAAAAAATGGAAAAAAAACTCCGACTTCTCCAGTATTTCTTCTGCAAAATCAGAGAAAAAGGCTAAATTATTGTGAACACAGATACTATTTGATTCACTCCTTTAGAACAAGTGTCCAGTTCTCAGGGACAACAATTCGAGCGTTTGGCATTGCTATGTGGATTTCTCTGAGCAATGGAAAACCAGCATCTCTTTGTTTTTCTCCTGGCACTCTTCTTCAAAATTTGATTCTATTTTCTATGTAAATGTCAATGTCCTTATATTTGTTATTACACAGTAAATAGGCTTCACCAAAATTTCTGTGCACTTATCTTCAAAGAAGACTTTTAAAGTTTGGTATTTTACTGTACATTGTTCAAGATAGAGGCTATTTGCAAATATTTTTGTATCTGATTAATGTCATCTAAAACTACACCAGGAAAAAAGAGATAATTTCAAAGAGAAAGCTGCACACCAGACAGTAATGTCTGAGCTGACTCGTGTCCACATTTTCTTTGGATTACATGGTACTTCAAAATTGAGATTAACTTTTCAAAATTTTTCTACTATGTCCTAGCTTCGTAATGAGCCTTCCATCTTGTCTAGGAAAGATTTTCTGCAGCTTTTCCCGTCAATGAGGTGAAATGAGAAAGAATGAATACAATTTTTCCAAAGTTCTAAAAAAAAAAAAAAAAAAAAAAACACACATGAAAAAAGAAATTTCCAAAAAAGTAGATTCCACAAAGCTCAGAGAATAATTTCCAAGAGGCTGAAATAATATTTGGGATTAATTTATTTGATTTTTGCATGAATTCCACAGTGAATACTGGCCACATATGCAGCATCTTTTATCCTGGACCATGATAGAGGTTTATGAAATAGTGATCCCATTCTTTGAAGCTATTTTCTGTGCATTCTGCAGCAGTTTTTCTGGAATTATGAGAATTACCTCCTTATTTCCATTCTACCACCTTCTACATGATCAATTCACACATTTGATCTCTGTTTCCAGGAATGTAAGAACGACTTTTTTATTTCCACTCTACCACCTTCAATACAGGCATATCTGACCAATTCACATATTTGTTCTCTGTTTAAAGTATCCAGAGTGCTGTCAAAAAGAATTCCAGACAGGTAGTGGCTCATCCCTATAACCCCAACACTTTGGGATGCTGAGGTGGGAGGATCGCTTGAGGATAGGAGTGTGAGAGCAGCCTGGGCAACATAGCAGGCTGTGTTGCAACACCCACTTACTGCCTGTACCTAGGGCTAACTGCTCTCCACCTCTCCAAAATAAAATAGGTGGGGCATGGTAGCCATGTGTCTGTAGTAGTCCTAGCTACTCAGGAGAATACGGTAGGAAGATCACTGGGGCCCAGAAGTTCAAAGCTGCAGTGAACTATGAGCAGCCTTGGTGACAGAATGAGCCCCTATCTCTAAAAAGTACAAAATAATCAAAATAATTCCCAAGTATTTTGTTTTTTTAATATCTGCCACCCCCTACCAAAGCATACCACTGATGTCATGTTTTGCTTCGACTCTTTCTCTAGTTTTAAAACAACAGATTTAAAAGAATAAATTTCAATTCTAAATACACTATTAAAATCAGTAGAATATATTTCATGCATGAACTAAAATATGCACTTCCCAAGCAAAATATTTCACATTACACCTCATAGTCCATAGCTTTCTCAATTGTAAATTTAAAGCATAAAAATAACTCCAAGAGATCACATCGAACTTATGTTGAGTTTCTCCTTTTTATAATCACTGTGCTATTGTTTATTTCTAATCTGCAATGCTTTTAAATGTAGGAATGTATAGGACAGGGAAGGGAGGCACGAACTATGTTCAAAGCAAGTTCAAACAATTCCAAACTGTTATAAATTTGTTTTCAAAAGGACTGTATCGAGCTGAATCTTCATGTATCTGAGAATGACTGTATAACTAAGAGTACCCCAAACTAACTTTCATGTAGAATATAATGTCTATTAAAGGATTAGTAATAAAAATGTGCTAAATCTAAGCAAACATGTATATTATTAGTATTCAAGAGTAACCAAACACACAGATAAAACTTAGACCAACATATGACTGGGGAAGGGGGAGGGTGGGAGATGTATTCTATCATTGGCAATATTTATTTAGAATTGCCAATATATAGTAATAATGAAAAATAGGCCAATCTATAGTCCACATACAATGCACCCACTTACCGTCTGCACCTAAGGCTAACTGCTCCCATGGCCCACCTGGGAAAGCCACTGCCTATAGTCATCTTGCAAATCTTCAATAAAACTTCTGACAAGGAGAAGGACAGAAGGACAGTGTACTGGGTTGAACAGTGTCCCCTCAAAATTCATGTCCACCTATAAATGCAACCTTATTTGGAAATAAGGGCTCTGCAAATATACTTAGTTTCATTAAAATGAGGTCATACTGAGCCCTCACCCAAGGACTGGTATACTTATAAGAAAAGGAAACAAGAGACACACACAAAGGAGAAAGCATGAGATGGTGGAGACAGAGATTAGAGTGATGCATCTACAAGCCAAGGACTGCCAGCAATGATGAGAAGCTGGAAGAGGCAAGGAAGGATTCTCTCCCAGAGCCTTCAGAAGGAACACGGCTCTGCCAGCACCTTGACTTTGGACTCCAGCCTCCAGGACTGTGAGAAAATAAATTCTTGTTGTTTTAAGATACTCAACTTACAGTAATTTGTAATGATAGCCCTAGAAAGCTAATACAGAAAGAAACACACTTCACAGTCTCTGGACCTTTTCAATGCAAAAATACACCTTGATTATTCTGAATTCCATATTCTTTGGCTATGTACTTTTAAGGGCTTTAGGGAGCCAAGAGTAGCACTTAGAAAAAATTTCACTGGCATGATGTTGGCTCTTTGCCCTGTGGAATTTGCAAAGATGAAGACAGGAATTTAAGACACAAAGAACAAAGTGAAATTAAAAAATAAAAAAAAAAAAACAAATCCCAATTGTTTTTCTAATTGTAATAGCCAGGGGCAATCTTTCACTTCTTCTGGCTTGGAAACTATGAGATACAAGTTTTAACTGATTGTAGAATATCTATTATTACATCTGTTTTCCTACAATAATTTAATTGGAGGATCAAAGGTACACAGCAACAGCCTTCCGCTGCTTTTAGAAAAATGACTTACTTTATACATAGAATACTTGGGAAACTCTTATAAAATAAATTATGTGTAAGAGAAATATCAACTAATTGATTTCCTGTTTTTCCATAAAGGTAAGTCATAATAAGCATTCAAAAATATGTATTTGTTCATTAAAACATGTTACCTAGTCAATTCTGTACAATCAATTAGTAGGATAAAAACCCTCAGTTAACCTGGGCAGAAAATGGAAAAAACTGATTGGTCAGATTTATTATTCCATTTACCCAAAGTATCCCCTTCCATTCCCACGTATACACAAAACTTTTTCTTTTGTTAAAAAATCAATTTGCTTTCCCAAACTGATAAAGCTAACTCTCCCAGACTCACATTCTAAGATTCCTCATGCATGATTTGTTCGGCAGAATTTATGATATGATATCCCAACATTTATCTTTTTACTTTGTTATTTATTAATGTTTAAATTACCTGTTGATATTTTCCATATATTACCTCCCTTCACACTTAAACCATTTGCCCCAATGTCACTCAATATAAGAAAAGTCTTAGTCATCAATACATTCTGCCATGTTCACAAAGAAATGTAGTCAGCACTTTCTCTCTCTCTAGTGCCTACATTCTTTTCATGATCCCAAATATTTCTGCTGTATGGGCTGCATTCAAAACCTGTGACTTCCGCAGTACCTTTTGTCTGAGTCAAATATGCTGTTGTCTCCTGACATACTCAGTCAAAAAAAATCTTAAACACGTTTCTAAGTTCAGTGGAAGAGGAGAGGCAAGAAAGAAAGGTATAAAACTGGAGCAATATGAATTTCAATGAGATACATTTAAAATAGGATTACTTTTGTATAAAGCAAGCCCAGGGTAACAAAAAAAACATCAAGAAATAAGAGCCATAGAGGTGAGATAAGGAGGGGCTAGTGATAAGAAAACAGTGTTCAAAGTCCCATCTGACACAGCACCAACTGCTGGTAAGGAGCCTAGGTGAGTCTCATATAACCACTCAGGATGGCAGTTTAGCATAATCTAAAAAAGCTGAACTCATGCATCCTCCACAATCAAGCAATTCCACTCCCAGCAGATATGCTGCTGGGGGCATATGTGCTCCGAGTATTACATCACTAATGTTCTCAGCACCATTACTTGGAATACCCCAGACTGGAAACTACTGAAATCGCAACAGCAGAATGTATAATATAATAAAATCTTATACAATGCAAATAGACAAACTACAGTTACACAGAACACCAAACAGCAGTCCACCCTTATGTGCAGGGGATATGTTCCAAGGTCCCCGGTGGATGCTTGAAATTGCAGATAGTACTCCATCCCATATATACTATGTTTTTTCCATCTGATGAAGGAGAAGGCCTCCGAGTGACTAAGAGGTGGATAATGTATACGGCATGGATAAGCTCAACAAAGCAATGATTCATGTCCTGGGCAAGACAGGGCAGGACAGCACGAGATTCCATCATGCTTACACAGAGCAGAGTGCAATTTCAAACTCATGAATTGCTTATTTCTGGAGTTTTCCATTTACTATTTTCAGATCACAGATGACCGTGGGTAACTGAAACCGCAGATAAGGAGAGACAACTATCTAAATGTCACAAACCATGATGTTGAGCCAAATTAGCCACACACTGATGAATACATGGTATAGGGTTTCATGTACATAAAATTCAAAAACAGGCAAAAGTAACCCAATGATGGATGTCAGGATAGTGGATCTTCAGGAAGGAAAGAGGGGTCATGATTGGGGAGGCTCACAAAAGGGAAGGGAGAGTCTGAGGTGTGAAGTGCTAGTAATTAATGTTCTGTTTCTTAAACAGGATGACGGTTCCATGAGTGTTCATTTTCTCATAATTCATTAAGCTTTTCATTTATGGTCTGTGTATTTTTCTGTATGTGTTATATTTCATTCACAATAAATAAAAAATAAAATGTTATTTGACCAAAACTCCCTAGCTTTCTTTCTCAGGTTTACTTTTTCACCCTAAAACTCCACTGGTAAGTCTTATAGAAAGAAAATATACTTTAAGTGGTCCTAGAGACCTTCAAAATTACTTCCATCCTCAAGCTGCATCCTTTCCTCCCGTGTATTATCATCTTTCACCACTATTACAACTAAAACAGAACCTTTCATCCCAAAGTGAATCCATCTTCTTCTTAATTCCTACCTCCCAGAGACCTTGCCCTCTCTACCTCCCTGCTTTCAAACTCTTTTTAGTCTTTCCCTCTCTACTGTCCGCTTCCCATCAGGATTTTGCTGCTGCTTTTCATTCTCTTAATAGTACCCTTTTCTATGTTGAAATCATTGCAAACTTGTAATAAAGTTGGAGCAATAGTACAAAAAACTCCTGTATGATCATCACCCAGAGACCCTCTTTCAAGTTTCCATCAGTTACCCCAATAATATTATGACAAAAAAGATCACTGCATTGCACTCAGTTTGTACAGTCTTCCAACGTAGAACAGTTCCTCAAGCTTTCCTTGACATTTTTGAAGAGTATAGTATATTGAAGACTGAAGAGACTTAGGGCCCTGTGTCCTTTCAACATGTCACATCATTCTTGAGTACCTCCTTACTTTCTGGAACACCAAGATATTCTAGGCTTCAACCTGAGAATCAGTCATTTCTCCAAAGAGCCCTAATTGCTTTTAATACAGAATGGTATTCCAAATCAAGATATGAGTCCTAAATCCATTCACTGCTACTAGGAGCCACTCTTCTCAGGAGCTCTAAGAAAGGATTAGGAAATGTGTGGGAAAAGCTAGGCAATATGAGGGTGTATGAGTGTGTGCGTGTGCGTGTTGTGTAGACATTCTTAAAATACTCTCTCCCACTGGTTTCTGTGACTCCCCAGTCAAATTGGTTTTCCCTCCATCTCGTCAATCATTCCTTCTTAGATTCCTCTACAGGCTTCTTTCCAAACCCCAACCTTACTTGTTATGACTGCCTGGGCTCTGTCCCAGCTCTTCTCTCTGTGCCAGTGGATGAGGTAGTTAATCCACTGCCATGGCTACAATTATCTATATTCTGCTGACTTACACATCTATATCCTTAACCCAGATGCAATTCCTAAGCTTAAGATCTATCTAATGAACCACCCATCAAATATCATTCCTTGGGTGTTTCTCAATCACTCCACACAAAACACGTCCATCACTGAAATAATTCCTACTCAATCCCTTCCCCCAAACCTTCTCTTCTTTCTGAGTAATGTAACTCAAAGAACAGAGTTGCCATCTGTTCAGCAGCCCAAACCATCAACTGAGGAACCATTCTTAACTCCTTCTTTTTTCCCACCCCCACATCATCAAGCCTGCTGATGTTATATCCTAAATCTCTTTCAGATTTGTTTCATTAGCAATTCTGTAGACCAACCAATCTCCATTTTGTGTCTGAATTACCACCACAGTCTTCTAACTGGTCCCCTACTCTTCGTCGTTCTTCCAACTTGATCTACACAATCTTTGCAAAACATGCATATGATCCTTACCCCCTCCTTAAAATCCTTCCAAGAATCCCAGCAGCCCTCGGGACAGTGCTTGTTCCTTCGTGTGTCTCTCTAGGCCCTGCAGGACCTTGTCCTAGATACTTTTATAACACCATCTCTTGTTCTTCAACGTCAAACTCAAACACAGCTGCATTGAAATTTCTTTCACTTCCATAAACACACATCTTTTCTAGTCCTTGACCCTTCACATTCTTTTCCCTCTGCCTCTTTGCTACATTACTCGGCCAAATTCCACTTATCCCTAGGGACATAGGCTCTGGGAATCTTCCCAGAATGCCCCTGCTCTGTACTTCCACAGCGCGCTTTTCATCTCTACAGCGCTAATTTATTGCAATGGCTCATTTAATGATTTAACTTCCCAAGGAGATTATTAGCTCTACTAAGGTCTGAGAAACAGAAGCAGTATCATAGCCACAGCTCTATGACTAGGATATAGCAAAATAGCCAAAACACAGCAGGTGTGCCCTAAGTATTTACTGAATGAATGAGCCTCAAAATTAGCAAACTCTACAGCAGCCGCAGCCAAAGAGCTCATTTCACACACAGGCATTAACTCAAGGCGCACGGCAGTTACATCCTCCTTCACTCCTGCTGCTGCTCAATTCAAAAGTTCGCATCGTTATGTGTAATGAACAATAATACAGTCACATTAGCCTGAATGAAAAATAATTATTTCCCTTTGAAAAAGAAAGAAATTCCTCATCTTTCTCTGTCGTAGGTTGGAATGGCTCATGAATTTTTACATTTTCATGAAAATAACACACAACGGCCGGGCGCGGTGGCTCACGCCTGTAATCCCAGCACTTTGGGAGGCCGAGGCGGGTGGATCAC
>PVKV010028881.1:0-12642 GCA_004027835.1 Alouatta palliata | reverse complement strand
GAGCGAAACTCCGTCTCAAAAAAAAAAAAAAAAAGAAAAAGAAAATAACACACAACAAACTCACCGTGTGAGAGAGCACACATCCTCTCAGCCAAGAGGGTTAGAATAAGAGTGAATGATTTGGTCCTAAAGACAGGTACTCCGTGTACATAACTCTGTGCATGCGTGTGCTCTCACATGCTCATTCTCTTTCTCTCTCTCTCTCTCTCTCTCACACACACACACCACACACACATACATTCACAGTGTCTCAGAAAATACACAGCATGACTGAACAAAAGAAAAATAGGAAATGCACTCCTGAAGGACATATCCCCATCCTTAGCGTATTGTCTGACCCACAGGAGGGGTAATACCAGATGTGAGAGGTGACACTAGCAAATGTAAACAGCAAAGCTGGTGTATGGGAGAGGAGGAGATCTTTGAAGAGGGTTAATACAGTTTCTGCTAACTATATGCCATGACTGTTATAAGCCAGATCCAAGCCATCTTGTTTTTATTATACTCACTTTATATATTTTGAGATTAAGTAAGTAGCCTATAGCTAATAAATAACAAAGTCCAGTTCTTTCTGATTCTTAGTGCTATATCCTAAAATGGGTAAAACTGAAAAATCAGAAAACACCAGTAGAAGTACCTTATTTAGAAAAATGAAGAAGAAGGTCAGAGGAAATAAAAGTTAAAAATTATGGGTTCTGAGGAGTAGGAAGTAAGAAAGGAAGTGTTGGGCAAGGGGTATTTTTCATATAAACTTTCTGGTAATATTTGAGTTTTAAAATTACACACATGTATTATTTTGATATAAGGTACAATTTTAAATCATAGCAGGAGACTACTTATTGACAAAATAATGCCTAAATTATTATCTATTTAGAAATATAAGGCTGGGGGCGGTGGTTCACGCTTGTAATCCCAGCATTCTGGGAGACCGAGGCAGGTTGATCACTTGAGGTCAGGAGTTTGAGACCAGCCTGGTCAATATGGTAAAACCTCGTTTCTACTAAAAATACAAATGTTAGCTAGGCATGATGGCACATGCCTGTAATCCCAGCTACTCAGGAGGCTGAGGCACGAGAATTGCTTGAACCCAGGAGGCAGAGGTTGCAGTGAGCCAAGATTGCACCATTGCACTCCAGCCTGAGTGACAGAGTAAGACTGTCTCAAACAAAAAAAATTTTTTAAAGAAAATACATATGTATATGTATGTATGTATGTAAATATATACACAGGGAAACTTTTGAATGCTGTTACTAGAGATTATCTCTGAGTGGTGGGGACATAACAGTTTTGATGGTTTCTTCTTTTCACATGAAGATCTATATTACTATTTTTAAAAGAAATATAATTATTTCACAAAATATTTTAAATTACTTACCTTAGCTGATTTTTCAATATTTAAGCCTCCATCCAGTTCAAAAAGAACAGTCATGTTGTACCCAGTCTGATTTCCATGTCCATGAGGCCACCAAGTTTCTACAGTGATATTCTTTTAAGAAAATTAAAAGGTCACTCTAACATCATATTTTTAGCAAAAAAAAAAAAAGGCTCAAAGCATTACATCAATTTCTCATATAGTGAAGTAAAACACTCTAGGTCCTAAAACAATGTAAATCTCCCTACCTATAATATGCCAAATCATACCAATTCATTGATAATATTTAAAAAACAGCATGCTGGGAATCTAGCATGGATCAATATATCGAAAGCAAAAGGAAAGAACAGAATAACATGGGTATTCAGAAAAACAACTCTTCCTATCTCTAACACTGAGCTTATGGTTATTCTACATTGTTAACACTTAGAATAGAACTTTGAAGTTGACTCTTCTTTCAAGCCAAGAACTAAAAATCATTTTGAGTTCTTTACCTCAACAGCTACTGAATGTTATTTTGCTCCACCTTTTTCAGTAGACAATTATCAATTAGAGGAATAGAAAAAGGAAAAAGAAAAGATAAAAATAATCCATTCTACCTTGACGTATGAAAGATTATGAGTTTAGAATTAGAATTACGTGTATAGAGTAAGTATTAATAATCAAAATAACTGACAAGTACCAAAAATAACCACTGCTATTTAAATATAATCCATAGAATATATTTTGGTTTCCGGATACTGCAAATACTGCAGAAAATTAAAATATAATGATAAGAAAATAAAATGAGAGGAAAAATTGCCAATGTAATGATATGTTCTCCATTTTCTTAGTCTTAAAAATTTAGGAAAATCATTATTTAGCTCATACTCACAGAAAATATATTAGAGACTACAAATAGAGAAGAAAATGACAAATATAAACAGAGAAAGTAGATTTTTCTTTCACACTTAGTGCCTCTTTTCTAATCATTTCTTTAGCACAGGTTTTGCTTTTCATCCAGTGCTTCTCAGGAAGTACTGTCATTCACCTTGCTAATGTTCACAAATAGCTCGACAATCCTTTTCCCAGGCTGAAGTTCAATGTTGTACGTCTGCTGTGTTTGCAATTTAGGGATGGCTATGATCACTTGACCATCAACTGGCTTTGAACTGACAACATCAAATGTAGACTCTATTTCAAGACTCCACTCCTGGGCACTCTTATCTAAAGTATAAACAGAAAAAAAAAAAAAAAAATATATATATATATATATATATATATACACACACACACATATATATATATATAATATGTTAAGCATTATCACCACACTTCTCAGGATTCATTGAAGGTAAGACTAAAGCAGCTTCTAAACAGCTTCTAAACCAATGGGCGCTCCACAATCCTGTCGTAATCAAAACTTCAGTGGAAATTTTTTTTAATCTTCAGTTTAATCCTTCATTCTGAAGAAGAATAACAAAAATTATATATTTTATATAGACTTCTACTCTAAAAATGCTATTATTTTAAGTCATAAAATCTTTATGGAGCATAAACAGAAAATGACAAATAGAAATATAAAATAAATTTCCAAGAACAATACACATTTGTTCCTTTTGATAATGTAAAAATACTTTATAAAATGAAGTAAAAATAATAGTATTTTACTTTATAATGTAAATGAGTTTTAAAGTTATATAATAAGGTACAAATTTATATGTATTAGAATTAATCAAATGTGAAAAAATAAAGTTGTATTTTAAATGTAGATAATTTATCCAAAAAATACTTCCTAAGGACCTTCTATGTGCCATGTACTCTGCTAAGTGATGGGAATTAAATGGTGACCACGATAAACATGGCCCCTATTCTCATGAACTAAGAGTCTATAGACAAATTCAAAAGCATAACAATACCAGGATAGTAGAAATAAAAGGCTGTCCTGAGAAATAAAAACGGGAAGTCAGAAAGCACATCTAATACAGAGAGAGTGA
The DNA here is from genome assembly GCA_004027835.1 of Alouatta palliata. Taxonomy (NCBI): domain Eukaryota; kingdom Metazoa; phylum Chordata; class Mammalia; order Primates; family Atelidae; genus Alouatta; species Alouatta palliata. The sequence continues at coordinate 9,294 of PVKV010028881.1, read as the reverse complement.
AGGAAGGCTTTTTTTTTTTTTTTTTTTTTGACACAGGGTTTCACTCTCTTGCCCCGGCAGTGGCGCAGTCATAGCTCACTGCAGCTTTGAAGTCCTGGGCTCAAGCAATCCTCCTGCCTCAGCTGTCTGAGCAGCTGGCACTACAGGCATGTGTCACCCCACCTGGCTATTTTTATTTTAATTTTTTGTGAAGATGAGGTCTTACTTTGTTGTCCAGGTTAGTCTTGAACTCCTGGCTTCAAGCAATCCTCCAGCCTCCACCTCCCAAAGCCCTGGGATTATAGGTATGAGCCACCATGCCTGGCCAAGGATTGCTTTCATTGGAAAGTGGTTTCTAGCTGATACAAGAAGGATGCCTCAGCCAAATACAGAGGAAGATTATAAGGACTCTGGGCACAAAGAAGCATGTGAAGGCCCATGAGTGAGAGAGAGCAATGCCATAACAAGGAACTTGGCAATATCAAAACTGATGAGGGGGATCAGCAGAATTGAAAAGTTGAGCAGGGTCCAGATGACACTGGGTCTTTTAGAACAGGTGAGAAGTTTGGCAATTAAACCCCAGATCAATGTGGAGCCATCGAAGATTTTTCATCAAAGAGCGTGATCAGATTTGCGTTTTATAACAATTGCTAAGGGTCCCAGCACAGTGATATACCAGGATAAATATGAAAGAAGCTGAAAGATACAAAATCTCTCTGTATGCAAAAAGCCCCAGAAAGTGCCACTTTAAAAATCCAGGAACACAAAAGAGGCACAGAAGAGTGGTGATTAGAAAGAAGAGAAAACAAGACGGAAGAGGAGAGTTACAGGGAAAAAGAAAGATGAGGGATGAACTTTGGGTGTGGAGTTAGGGTTGTCAGAATGTTTCAAAACGGTTTTGAAGTAGTTTTATATATGTGCAATACAACTCTGTCCTCCATTTCCTGTTAGATTTACATTGTTTGTATAATGTCTCTGGAATTGAATTTGTGTTTAGTTTTTATTTTTAAACAAGGTAGAGTGCTGGGACAGGCTTGGGACAATAGTTGAGTGGAAAAATGGACCCTTTTTTTTTAAAGTGATGCAGGAGAAACTGGTGATGAGATCTCAAAAAAGCCTGGAGGTACAGGGGGTCAAGTCAGAGATAAAGGTTCTCATGCTTTATCGCCACATAAAGGAGAAGAGCAGTGACTGTGCAGAGGCACTCAAGTTTCTATGATTTGTGGCAAAATACAGAGGGAGTTCCTATTTAGTGGCTTCCATTTTTCTCTCCAAAGAAGTGGAGGGAGAAGGCTACTAGCTGAGAAATACCTTAGAGACCCTTCTCCTACAAATAAAGAGGAGACTAATAATCATGGCTTTGCTGCAAAAGAAAAAAAAAAGCTTGGTTTGTATGCTGATCAATGACAAAAGACTTTACAACTGGCACTGTTTACAGCTGTAGCACTACACCCGGCCTGTTCTAAAGATGACCCCAGCATAGGGCATTTGCATCTCCCATCAGCCAAAATCACAGATTTGATGCACATTGAAGTAAAAGTAACTCTGGACTTAATAACCATTTTTGTTTATTAAATGATTTATTCTGAGAAACACTAGTCAATGAGCCCTGAATTAGGTTTGTTCTGATCCAGTCAATTTTGCAGGTTACTTATGGATAGCCTCCAGGTTTTTAATCTATCAGCTGGTAGATAACTTAGTCTACTCTCTCACCAGTGTTTGATTTTCTCTATTCAACAGGTTGGCAAACTATGGTCTTTGGGATAAATCTAGCATAGCTCTTGTTTTTATTAAAAAAAAAAAAACAACAACTTTTATTGGAACACAGCTGCTACGGACTAAATGGTAGACTCCTCCCCTAAAATTCATATGTTGAAGCCCTAACCTCCAGCTTTTTATGAGGTAATAAGGCTGGGGCGGTACTCCGTCAGGATTGTGGCCTTATAAGAAGAGGAAGAAATAGGTATCTGTCTCTCACTCTACTACGAGAGGACAAGAAGGCATCTGTCTGCAGGCCAGGAAGGGAGCCCTCACCAGAAAGCAAATTGGCCAGCACCTTTATCTCAGATTTCCCAGCTGCCAGAATTGCAAGAAATAAAATTCTGTTATTTCAGTCACTCTGCCTATGGTATTTTGTTAGGGCAGCCAGAGCAGATAAATATCAGTCATACTCACCTGTTTACTTATTGTCTGTAGTTGCCTTTGTACTACAACAATATAATTGAGTAGCTGAGGCAGATTCCTAAACTATTTTCCTCTGTGATCCTTTACAGAAAAAGTTGGCTAATCCCTGCCCCAGAATATTCCCCTAAAAAGGCCATTCTAACCTTTCGTTAAATATCTCTAATGACAAAAAACCTGTGCCTCCCAAAATAGCCTTCACATTTTTGCTAGGCTCGGCTATTGTAAAGACTCCCTTTACACTGAATTTGAAATATACTTCTCCTTAATATCCACCCAAATATTTTAGTTCTGTCCTTTGAGCATCTCCTATCAACCAGGCAGGTTCCTGCGCTGTTTTCAGTCACTTCTTCTTTGGTAGGAGAATCAGCTGTTAGTGACAGGCTCTGGCAGGAAAACAAATAATGCAATCCTCGAAGGTCATTGGCAAAATTCCCCAATTTGTTTTGCTTTGAACTTGGAACGTTCTCGAGCAAGTTCACACTCCTCCACAGCATAACCTGTTAACACCCCTGAGCACTACTAAGTGAAAAAAACTAAGGCTGGAGAATTTAAAACACAGTATGAAGACCTACGAACCTATAAAGTTATCACCAGATATACTTACTAACATATTTTTGCCCTCTCCTCTTCTTTCAAATAGAGTAAACCCCTTCCTTCCAGTAGCACATAGAAAAATTGGTAGTTTAGGTTCACAAGGCACAAAGTCTTAAATAACCAGTAGTTTTCCTGATGGTCTTTGATTGCTCCTTTTCACTTGCTAAATTAAATTTATAAATTGCATAATCCTATTTGTAGTTAAGAAGAGCTCCATCTTATAAATTAAGTCCCATTTCTAGAATACTGCTTCCTATCATCTCTCTCCTAGCATTAATAAATCACCATTTCCTGAAGAATACCTATCATCCTCAGTTCTCCTGAAGTAAAATACAAGATCAATTAAAAAATGGATGAAGTACTGAAGGTGGGGGTAGGAAAGAAGGATTGCTACATCTTCCAGAATCCCCTACAGAGCTCATCCTTCCAATCACACCATCAAGTTCTGCCTCCTCTTTTCACCCTGACTAAACAACTCTGGGCACAAAGAGAACAGGAATTCTTTATCAAAACAGGCGGACAGGCAACCCTGGCCTGCCCTCTCCACAACTCAAGGCCTTGAGGCCCACCCTGGCTGAAGGCTTATTGGTGTCCTCATTAATGTCCTATGCCCACACAGAAGAGATTATGTTCTATAGTTTCTTCATATAACCTCAATCAGGAAGGCAACCCAGAGGATGGCAGAGAATGTGGTTCTGGCCACTGATTCAGTTTAAGATTTTCCCAGAGATGACTCACTGAGGGTTCTTTAAAAAAGAAAAAAACAAAGAGCACAATGTGTCTGACCTGGATGGGTATTTGTAGAAAGGGTAAGCAACTACATCGATTAGATTAATGTATGCTGCTCCTTCATTCAGAGCATCACAAGACAACTCTAGCTGGTGAAGATGTGTCCGGTACATCAGCCATCAAAATCCTCTCAACTATGCCAGCTTCCTCTTACATTCTTACACAGTCTACTCCTTTGTTAAGATGTAGTTGGTGGTGGGGGGAAGCAAAAAAAAAAAGCTTTATTCAATTGTCTAGGTATAAGGAGAGATATAGAAAGTAGAAAAATAAGAGGACTCAGTTATATTACTTCAAGTCTGTCAAAAAAGTAACAGGAAGACATACTCCCAAACTACACCCTAAGCCTTCCTTGAATTGATTGTAACAAAGACTCAAGTATCAATGTTTTCATCTAGTCATGTGATGTCTAGTTTCAAGAAAAACTGGCTTGTTCCACACTTATACCCTCATTAGGTTGTAATGACTACTCTAATTTACAAGTAAAGGAAAAGAACCACAAAATGTTGGAGGTAGAAGAAACCTGGACATGTCACAGTCACTTTGCAGGTGTTTCTGGGGCCCTGACTGCAGCACTTGCCTCCTGAGCCAACGGACAGGCCGAGGGTCCAGGTTTCCTAACTCTGGTGCTCTTGACTTTCCATGAGGCTCTTGCAGCAATGCCTACCAAAAGGAATGATACAATGATTGACATTTGTATGTGAATAATAAGGAAAAGCAAAAGCAAAGCTACTTTTTGCCTTTCAGAGTCCTAAAGCTAAATGTCAAATATATTCAACATAAAACAAAGCATTGGGGGGCACTGTAACAATAAAATGTCAGCCTCTTATAAAAGGGTCTCTGTTAAAAAGAATACTGAAATGGGCCAGGTATAGTGGCTCATGCCTATGGTCCCAGCACCTAGGGAGGCTGAGCCAAAAGGATTACTTGAGCCCAGGGGCTTGAGACCAGCCTGGGCAACACAGCAAGACCTCATCTCTAAAAAAAAAAAAAAAATTAAAAATTCCCTGGGTGTGGTGGCACACCTGTGGTCCCAGCTACTCAAGAGGCTGAGGTGGGAGGATCGCTTGAGCACAGGAGGTCAAGGCTATAGTGAGCTGAGATCGCTCCACTACACTCCAGCCTGTGTGACAGAGTGAGACTTTGTCTCAAAATAAAAAAAGAAAGAACACTGAAATATACAAACAGAGAGAATATGCCTGACCCTCTGCTAAACGTATATTTATATGGGGCCACAGTTTCTGTACTTATCAAAATAGCATTTTTATAACCTAAACTACCTGACAAGGGCACTAAAATAGTTATGTCAGCATTTCTGTCAAGCAAATGAAATCTATATCTTGAATAACTACTGTCTGTAAACCTTGACAGGCATTATAAATTATATCCCAATCCAAAAAGGCAAAGATGTTGTCTCTAACTCTCTGAACATACTTAGAAAGAAAAAATATACCCAAGGGTCACAGTTAAGAATACAGAATGGCATCATGAGGCATAAGGACTAGCAGGGAAGTGAAAGTTCAGAGGCAGGGCACATTCAGTCAGCAAGAGATGAATCTGCAAACACTGGCAGATGTAAAGGATGCTTCATGTCATTGGGGGTAAAAGCTATTCAAAGGTAGCTGCCTGGATTAGCTTGCCCTGCTGAGCTCCTCACAGCTCCCCCTTCAGCGGGCTCTCCTCTTCCTCCATCTTTAATAGACTATGAAAAGCTGCAGGGAAAAGGCAGTCATGAGCATTTAAAGAAACAGCAATGGCACCACATGGAAATAACCAAGCTGTGGAATTTATGAATTCAAACATAAGATATTTTCCTATACTCTCACCAGAATCATGGGACAGACTTAAAGCTGCTTTTCAAAGAGCTAACCATTGCCTTAGCCAAAAACGCTGGCCCACAATTAGTTAAAACAGCTGTTTGTTTTCCCCCTTCTTCACCAAGCAGCAAGATCTCCTTGCAGACTCAGCAGCACAAAATCTTTGAAAATGAAATCAAGGCAAAAGAGACCCAAAGCAAAATGCTCCCTAGAACAAGGATAAGTTAGTAAGCTCCAAAGAAGAAAATTTACTCAAGCAATGAGGAGACTAATCAGAGGAAAAATTATTCAAGCAACCTAGCTACCCATAAAGTTTTTTTCAAGAACTATTGTATAGATAAAATAAAGATGAATGAAAAAGTGATTCAAAATAAATGCATCAAAAAATAAACCCATGCTTATCAAATGAGGTACTAAGCAAGACTGACAAATCTTTGTCATATTTTAGTATTATATTATCTGTATTAAGCTGTAACCCAAGGGTTGCAATGTCCTTTAGTCTACTGAGGAGGCCAGGGTCTTGCTGAGAGTTAGCCCACACTCCAACTCCACGGCTAGGTCATCCAGGAAGAAGAGGGTGCTTTAGGCTGAGACAGCAAGTAAATTTGGATAAGGTGGTACAAAGAATGTCTTTAAGGTAGCAGAAGTGTCCCAGCTCACCTCAGCTCAAGAAGATGAGGTATGAAAGCAAGGGAGTGCACATGTTGAAAAACATCTCCATATTATTTATTTCTAACTGTGGAAATAAAAGTGAACAGTATAAAAGTGAACAGTGTATTCTTTCAACAGAAAATATCTATTGTGTATTTTTAACTCAATATGTTTATATAACTACATGAAAAGTTCATAAAATTAGGCAATCATCCCTTCCTAACAAATTTATGACCAAGTGTGAATAGTTCACATCAGATTGTAAATATAAAAGACCTAGCATGGACAAGATGATCAATATATATATATGTCTCTCTCTCTCTCTCTCTCTCTCTCTCTCTCTCTCTCTCTCTCTGTCACACACACATGCACACACACACACTTATCATCATCATCACCACCATGCAGGGCTTTCAGTTTCAGACAGATTATTTGCTTATAAATGTCCTTAATCCTGGGAACTGAGTCATCTGCCCTTACCAGTTACCTTTTCCTATATCCCTCCACACATACCTCCGGTATCCCAAGTTCAGCCCAGACTTCTCCCTTTCTTCTCCCAAGTGATGAGATCAGTTTCCCTCCCAGCCCCTGTCTCCAAGGGAAAGAGTCTTGTTGGGTTTCCACACCCACTAAAAACCATCTGAGTTTCCCTTTCCAATTCAGGGTCACTCTTTCACATTTTAAAATACTTTAAATATGGGTATCCTATAATAGTTACTTATATTTAAAACCTGATTAGAATATTTCAGAGCTAAGGATAAATCTTTCAAATCAATATTTGCTAATGAGGATTTATAGAAAGTCATGCTAATAAGGATTTATAGAAAGTCACGCCAATGAACTGGAATCTCATAATGTCTAGGTATCACAGGAGTCTTAGAGAAAACAGCAGTAAGTTCTGTTTTCCTTTGACTTCAGTATTTTTTTTCAAATATAAATTGTTTTATTATTAACTACCTTAAATGTGAAGAATATGTGAAAATAATTTAGGAAGCTGAAGTTAGGGCAAATCAAACAAATGACCACAGAATATTAAAAAGTACGAAGTTTAGAAACCACTATTTTTAAGCACTGAGAATACAGAAAAGAAATATATATATATATGTAAATTAATTCACAAGAATTTCAAGTTAATTTTTTAAAGTTTAAAAGCCTTCTTTCTGTCATACACAATTAAGTTAGGGAAATATGGCTGGTCCTTTGATCTTCAGGAGTAAACTCACTAATTTTAAGTCAAGATATAAATCGAACATTTGAAAAAGCACAAAGATTACAGTATCTCTTTCTAGCCCCAACTGAGGGAAGACATTAAGTGTCCCATAGACAAATTAGTTCAGGCTTTCATATCGAGTTAGCTGAAGTTACTGGACTAGATTAGTTTGTTTTACTACTTCTTCCATTCACTACATATATAACGGAGGTCCAATATACAAATTTAGAAAAGACGGTTAAACAGAAGAATAAAATGCAAGCCATTTGTAACACTACTACAGAGATAGCCACTGTTTGCATTAGTTTTTTGTTTGTTTACTTGTTTGTTTGTTTTTGAGACACGGTCTTACTTTATCACCCAGGTTAGAATAGAGTGGCGTAATCACAGCTCACTGCAGCCTTGACTTCCCAGGCTCAGGTAATCCTCCTGCAACTGCCTTTACAAAATCATAACTGAGGAAATTATGGCAATGAAAGAAATGAGACCTAATCAACTCCATCTTGCTTCTAACCTTTAAGCTGTTCTTGTTCATTCCTGGCAGTAGGCGGAACTAACTTTGGGAAGGAATTCAGTTCATGGTTTGACTCTGAAACAAAATGGGTAACAGCCCTTTCCTGAAAAGACCCCTTCTTACCTGGGGACCAGTTTGCCTTTGCAGGACTAACAAATTAGCTACAATATTAGAAATTATAGTTTAGGAGTCATGTAACCTCTGGCTCCAAGAGACTGAACCTCCCCAACTTGCTCCTGGGGATCACATCACTATTGTAAAACCTAAGATCAGTGCTTGAGATATTTTGCAGACCCTGTACTGGATGGATCAGCTGACACCACCCAGACTGGCAATCTGGCTCAACTAGGTCTGCCATCCCACCCAGTGACAGAAGACAGCAAGAAAACCTCACTTTGCCCCCACTGTGATTTCATCTCCATCCTGACCAACCAGCACTTCCCACTTCCCAAGCCCCTACCCTCCAGATTCTCTTTAAAAACTCTGATCCTGAACGCTGACTGCTCACAGAGACTGATTTGAGTAATAATAAAACTCCAGTTTCCCGCACTGTCAGCTCTTCCCTTGCAATTCCCTTGTCTTGATAAATCAGCTCTGTCTAGGCAGCAGGCAAGGTGGACCTATAGGGTAGTTGTACTCCCACCTCAGCTTCCGAGGACCTGGGACTACAGGCACACACCACCACACATGGTTAATGTTTTTTGTAGAGACAAAGTCTGCCCAGGCTGGTTTTAAACTTCTGGTCTCCAGTGATCCTTTGAACTTGGTCTCCCAAAGTGCTAAAGATTACTAGCATGAGCCACCACACCCAGCCTTGCATTAGTTTTGACCCACATCATTTCACATTTAAATTTTAAAAATGAATACATTTTATTTTAAATAAAAATTATATGTATCTTTATTATGAACTAAGCAACAGATACCTACATCAAAAAGTAGAAAGATTTCAAATAACCTAACGATGCTCCTCAAGGAACTAGCAAAATAAGAACAAACTCAACCCAAAATTAGCAAAAGAAAAGAGATAACAAAGATCAGAGCAGAACTCAATGAAATAGAGACTAAAAAAAAAAAAAAAATTCAAAGGATCAATGAAATGAAAAGTTTGTTTTTTGAAAAGATAAACAAGATTGATAAAACCCTATCTAGACTAATCAAGGAGAAGACCCAAATAAACAAAATCATAAATGAGAAAGGATACATTACAAATAATATTACAGAAACACAAAAGGTCATCAGAGACTATTATAAACAATTATACACTAACAAACTGAAAAAGGTAGAGGAAATAGGTAAATTCCTGGACACATACAACCTGCCAATACTGACTGACAAAAAAATAGAGGCCAGGCAGCATGGCTTATGTAATTCCAACACTTTGGGAGGCCAAGGCAGGAGGATTGCCTCTTGAGAACAGGAGTTTGAGACTAGCCTGAGCAACATAGCAAGGCCCTGTCGGAAGGAAGGAAGGAAGGAAAGAAGGAAGGAAGAAAGGAGGGAAGGAAGGAAGGGAGGGAGGGAGGGAGGGAAGGAGAGAGAGGGAGGGAGGGAGGGAGGGG
>PVKV010028880.1:0-24380 GCA_004027835.1 Alouatta palliata | reverse complement strand
GGCTCACGCCTGTAATCCCAGCACTTTGGGAGGCCGAGGCGGGTGGATCACGAGGTCAAGAGATCGAGACCATCCTGGTCAACATGGTGAAACCCCGTCTCTACTAAAGATACAAAAATTAGCTGGGCATGGTGGCACGTGCCTGTAGTCCCAGCTACTCAGGAGGCTGAGGCAGGAGAATTGCTTGAACCCAGGAGGCGGAGGTTGCGGTGAGCCGAGATCGCGCCACTGCACTCCAGCCTGGGTAACAAGAGCGAAACTCCGTCTCAAAAAAAAAAAAAAAAAAAGTTCTGAAACTTTTTGGTGTTAGGATCCCTTTACACTTTAAAATTACCTAGGATTCCAAAGATACTTTGTTAACAGCAGTTGTGTCTATTAACATTCTCTGCAATAGAAATTAAAACTGAGAAAATTTTGAAATATTTATTAATCCATTAAAAACCAACCATAATAAACTGTAGCATAAACAACTATTTTCTGAAACAAAAGGAAAGATGAGGTGAGCAGCAATGTTTCACATTTTTTGCAAATCTCTTTTTTTGTTGTGAAATTTCAAAGATGTGTATGCACAGTAAATCTCTTTAATGCCTGGCTTAATATAAGACAGCTGGGTTTTCCCATGTACTTTTTCATTCGATTTTTTGCAATACATTGTTCTGGTCAAAGGATATGAAGAAATCTGGCCTCACACAGATACAGTATAAGCGGTTGGAAGTTTCAGATCTTAAGGTTTTTGGTTTTTGGTTTTTTTGACACAGGGTCTCACTCTGTCACCCAGGCCAGAGTGCAGTGGTGTGAACATGGCTCACTGCAGCCCTGATCTCCCAGGCTCAAGAGATCCTCCAGTCTCAGCCTCCCGAGTAGCTGGGACCACAGGCACACACCAACATTCCTGGCTAATTTTTTAATTTTTTGTAGAGAGGTGTGGATCAGCCTGGTCTCAAACTCCTGAGCTCAAGCAATCTTTCCACTTCAGCCTCTCAAAGTACTGCAATTACAGGTGTGAGCCACCACACCCAGCCAAATCTTAAGTCTTTTCGTATACTTGTGACTATTTCTTCTTTGCTATTATATCTAAACTCAATAAATAATCATTTCTTTAGTTGCAATGTAGCATCTGATTTATATAATGAACTATTTATACTCGGTCACTTTGCTTTCTCCAAAATACTGAGTAATTTCAAAGTGAAAAATTGTACCTTTACACCAGAGAATTCTAGCAGACACCACTCTAGTCAGGTGGTCAAGGTAACATCACTAAGTACCATCTACAGAACATACACCCAATTTGATGCCCTGAAAAGAGGACATCGCCTCTGTGGTATTCTCCCAAATGACACGCAACCTCAATAGAATCCTGACAGAATGTCAGGCAAAAAATAAATTAAGGGACATTCTCCGGTAGTCATTCTACAATGTTAAGGTCACTGAAAGACCAGGGAACTGTCAGCCTGGAGGCAACTAAGGAGACATAGCAGCTAAATGCAATGTGAGATCCTGGGTTGGATCCTGGGACAGAAAAAGAACTAGTAGAAAAATTGGTGAAACCTTAATAAATATTATACTTTAGTTAATAATATTGTAACAAGATTAATTTCTTAGTTTTGATTACTGTACTTTGGTTATATAAGATGTTCTCATAAGGTAAAGCTGAGTGATAAGTATAAAGAAACTCTGTACTATTAACGCAACTCTTCTGTCAGCCAAAAATTATCTCAAAATAAAGTTTTTAAAAATCACTTGTTGGCCAGGCACGGTGGCTCGCGTCTGTAATCCCAGCACTTGGGAGGCTGAGGCAGGTGGATCACCTGAGGTCAGGAGTTCGAGACCACTTCGACCAACATGGTGAAACCCCGTCTCTACTAATGAAAAAAAAATATATTAGCTGGGTGTGGTGGCACATGCCTGAAGTCCCAGCTTCTAGGGAGCCTGAGGCAGGAGAATCGCTTGAGCCCAAGAGGCAGAGGTTACAGTGAGCTGAGATGTGCCAATGCAATTCAGCCTGGGCAACAGAGCAAGATCCTCAAAAAAAAAAAAAAATCAATTGCTCTCTCGTACTGTCAAGACGCAGACTATTTTACCAAGGCATAATTTTGTAATATTATGTATGATTTTGTAATATCATGCATGATTTTGTAATATCATGCATTGGTCATCTGGAAAATAATGGTTTACTGCCAAATGAGACACATTTCATTATGTAATATTTTAAAAATCACATTTGTTAATATCACCATTGATCTCATCATAAGAGTATTTAACCACTGAGAAACTGTCACAATCATGGTGACGGATGTAAGTTTTCCAAAATTTTAACTTTTGTGTGAAAAATGAAATTTTATCATTGGCAACAAATACTTTCAGTTGTTCTCCTTGAAATAAAAGGTTCATTTTGTTTGTTTTTTGTTTTGTTTTGTTTTTTTTGAGACAGAGTTTCATTCTTGTTGCCCAGGCTGGAGTGCAACGGTGCGATCTCGGCTCCCTGCAACCTCCCAGCTAATTTTTGTATTTTTAGTAGAGACATGATGTTCCATGAAAAACAGACCACATCAGTTCACAACTCAAACAACTGCACAATGCTTTCCCTCAAGAAAATCATCACACTTTGGAATGTAGAAATGTAACATTTATACTTCCCATTTTATCATATAGAATAAGGAAAAGACATGTATCTGAGGGTAAGAACACTCTTAAAGGAAACTGGCAGATGTTTTACTACAAGAGTGTGCCAGTGAAAGACTGCCTTGATTCCTGCTAAGGCACCAGCACTTTTATCCAATATTGCTCTTATACAATTAGAGCAGTGTTAACCCAGTGAAAAAGATAATAAACCCAGTTAAGGTTAATTCTTAACCCTTAAGAATTATTATAAAAATAGTTGGCTGGGCGTGGTGGCTTGCACCTGTAATTCACGCACTTTGGGAGGCTGAGGTGGGCAAATCACAAGGTGAGGAGTTCGAGACCAGCCTGACCAACGTGGTGAAACCCTGTCTCTAATACAAAAATTAGCCAGGCATGGTGGCATGTGCCGGTAGTCCCAGCTACTCAGGAGGCTGAGGCAGGAGAATCACTTGAACCCGGGAGATAGAGGTTGCAGTAAGCTGAGATCGTGCCACAGCCTGGGCGACAGAGTGAGACTCTGTCTCAAAAAAGAAAAAAAAAAATAGTTTTAGGCCAGGTGGGGTGGCTCGCTCTTGTAATTACAACACTTTGAGAGGGCAAGGCAGGTAGATTGCTTGAGTTCAGGAGTTCAAGACCAGTCTGGGCAACACAGCAAAACCCGTTTCTACCAGAAAATACAAAAAATTTAGCCAAGCATGGGGGTGTGCACCTGTGGCCCCAGCTACTCGAGAGGCTAAGGTGAGAGGATCACTTGACACTGGGAGGCAGAGGTTGCAGTGAGCCAAGAATGTGCCCCTGCACTCCAGCCTGGGCGACAGAGAGAGACTGTATCGAAAGAAAGAAAGAGAAGAAAGAGAAAGAAAAGAAAAGAAAAAAGAAAAGAATAGAAAGAAAGAAAAGAAAGAAAGAAGGAAGGAAGGAAGGAAAGAGAAAAGAAAAGAAAGAAGAAGCTGCATCAGAGCAAAAGCAAAATGAACTTGACTCTCAAGAAGCTTACATTTTAGTGGGGGAAGATAAATAATAAACATAAGTAAATTACAAACAAGTTTTGAGGTGAGATAATAAGTGTTATAAGGAAAAACAGAGCAAGATAAGAAAGAATGGGAGTTTCTGGGGTTAGAGAGGGATTACAATTTTAAGTAGGGTGGTTAGACTGGGACTGAGCCTAGAGGTACCATATAGATGAGGAAAACTACCAATACACAGCCTCATTCCACTGCATTTGGGTTCTCCTGTCCACCACTGGCCCTGATCCTCGGCACCACCACCATTCTTGTTTATCTTTACCCTATAACTTCCAGTTAAAGACCAAGTCACTGCCTCAGACGAAAACAAGGTATTTTTCATCCAGGTGCTCAGTTCAAATCCACCTGGCTCAGCCAACAGCTCCTCAGCCATCTCCCAAGGAAATTCCCCGACCTGCCTTTTCTCCATGGAGAGCACAAAGCTAAACAGCAAATGCATTCTGCCTACCATAAGGCTGTTCTAGCCCTCTTCCTCCCTCTTTTCCTAAATATATAGATTCTCTAAATAAAGATTAACTTTTTGAAGACCTACTACTATGTGCCATAAACTTCTGGCTGCTTTACGTGTATTTTATGCTCATCAAATCAAAGAAATAGGTATAATTAGCAGTATTGTTTTTCTACTTTCTTTTTTTTTTGAGACAGAGTCTGGCTCCATCGCCAGGCGCTAGGCTGGAGTGCAGTGGCAGGATCTCGGCTCACTGCAACCTCCGCCTCTCGGGTTCAAGCAATTCTTCTGCCTCAGCCTCCAGAGTAGCTGGGACCACAGGCGCACACCACCACGCCCAGCTAATTTTTGAATTTTTAGTAGAGACGGGGTTTCACCACGTTGGCCAGCATGGTCTCGATCTCTTGACCTTGTGATCCGCCCGCCTCGGCCTCCCAAAGTGCTGGGATTACAGGCGTGAGCCACCGCGCAACACAAGCTCTGCAAACCACAAAACTGGGACTCAAATCTTCAAAAAAAGAGAGCGAGAGAGAGAGCTTCTTATTCACAACCTCTCCCAGCTCCATCACTCCCACCGTACCACTGTGGTACTCCCAATATACTGTTCTAAGGAAAACATATGGAAAATGTAATCCAAGCACTTTGGAGGCCAAGGCGGGCGGATCACCTGAGGTCGGGAGTTCAAGACCAGCCTGACCAACATGGTGAAACCCCATCTTAAAAAAAAAAAAAAATAGAAACCAGGCACCAGTAAAGTCTGTCTTACCCGCAACATTATATTTCAGGATCAGATCTAATTTTTGTACCAAAAATATGCCTGAATAATAGAACTGCAACTTGAAAGTCTCATTAAACATGTTCACCATGAGTTACAGACTGAGTGTGTATTCCCCTAAAATTTGTATGTTAAGAGCCGGGCGCGGTGGCTCACGCCTGTAATCCCAGCACTTTGGGAGGCTGAGGCAGGTGGATCACGTGGTCAAGAGATCGAGACCATCCTGGTCAACATGGTGAAACCCTGTCTCTACTAAAGATACAAAAATTAGCTGGGCATGGTGGCACGTGCCTGTAGTCCCAGCTACTCGGGAGGCTGAGGCAGGAGAATTGCTTGAACCCAGAAGGCGGAGGTTGCGGTGAGCCGAGATCGCGCCATTGCACTCCAGCCTGGGTAACAAGAGCGAAACTCCGTCTCAAAAAAAAAAAAAAAAAAAAAAAAATTTTGTATGTTAAAATCCTAACCCCACTGTGGTGATATCAGGAAATAGAGCAAATTAGATCATGAGGACAGAGCTCTCATGAATGGGATTAGTGCCTTAATAAAAGAGACTCCAGCGAACTCTCTAGTTTGTCTTTCTGAGACTTCTATGTAAGGATACAATGAAAAATCATCAGTCGGAAATCTGAAAGAGTCCCTCACCAGAACCTAACCATGCTGGCATCTTGATCACAGACTTATAGCCTGTGGGAAAAATACATTTCTGTTGTTTATAGGACACCCAATCTATGGGTGACTTATATGTGACTTTGTTATAGCAGCCCAAACTAAGTAAGTACTAGGCTAACATTTCAAAGAATACTATTTCCAATAGTTTCATTTAGAATAAACATGATCCTCTGGTTTATATGCATTATTTCATTTATAATCCTCACAAGAACATAACTGAGATAGGAACCTGGTACTGGAATTTTACAGATGAGGACACTGAGCCTGTGGTCACACAGCCTATCATCTGGACCTGAACCTGTGTGCCTGAATCCAAAACCCAAGGTCACAACTACTGCATGACCCTGATTCTCTGACTTTTCATATGTCTCTGTCAAGACCACTGGTGACACTGTGGTGCAGAATTACTTTTCCTAAATAAAGGTGCAGCAATCCAACAAAGTTACTGTTCATCTTGATAAATCCCTCAGGCATTACCCATATTCACAGGGTAAAATCTCTACAAAATCCTTTCATTATAAGTCGAACATGAAAGTTCACTGGAGTGACTTGCTCCAGTAAAACTCTGCTGGGAAAGCCCAACAGCCTAATGAAAAGCACAACACCCAATCTTTGGGTTCTGAGACTGCCTCTAACTCTGACATTTAGTCCTAAGGAAAAAGGGTATTCATTTTACTACATCTCTCGCTCAGCAACACTAGCCTTGAGCCTTACATAAAGAACATATTTATTTTATTTTATTTTATTTTATTTTTTTGAGATGGTGTTTCACTCTGTCACCAGGCTGGGGTGCAGTGCCACGATCTCGGCTCACTTCCACCTCCCAGGTTCAGGCGACTCTCCTGCCTCAGACTTCCGAGTAGCTAGGACTACAGGCATGTGCAACCACACCTGGCTAATTTTTGTATTTTTCATAGAGACGGAGTTTCACCATGTTGGCCAGGATGGTCTCAATCTCCTGGCTTTGTGATCTGCCCACCTCGGCCTCCCAAAGTGCTGGGATTACAGGCGTGGGCCACCATGCCCAGCCAAGAACATATTTCTTACAGTACACACTGAGCTTTGAGTTCCTACAACTTAGAGCAAAGGTAGCCAGGTCAATAACTCACTTTAGAAAGTGGCCTTAGTTACATATCCTTGAGCTCACTCTCCAAGAACAGCCGAGGGAATATCAGTTTTCATCATCATTGATGAAGAGTAGATTGAAGAGGGTAGAATTACAGCTCTAAAACAGAGGTTCTCAAACATAATTCTAATAAAACAGACATGATGAATCTTGTTCACATTTGAACACACTATAGTCTTCAAAATAACAAAAGGAGTGCTGAAAGAAATTAAGGGAAACCTAAAGAAATGGATGGGTGTACCATGTTCATGAATAGCAAAACAGATACCACAGGCAACAAATTATGAGCACTTTTCATTCTATCACTTGTAATCCTAACCCCTCTCTTTCCCTTTGAAATATTTTTAAATGCAAGTAACCATGGTTATTTTAGAATAACCCTGAATTTTGTTTTATCTTTTTAAGGCAAATCATTTAAAGTCTTCAATTTAACTATTAATTATAACATTATTCATGGTATCTCATAACCTACCTGGGATATACAGGTAGGTCTTGACATTGCTATACAGAATTACCTCTCCAAAATAAAAGCATAATGAGGCTTTTTAGACTATAATAAAGCATCAAAGAAAAATCATAGTCTTTTGCCAGTTCAAAGGCTTTCATAATTCCTCATAGCTCTGAGGTCTGTGTTTCCTTCTATCAACTTATAAAGTTGGCTGGGAATCACCTGACAGAAAGGGTTAAAAATACTAAGCTGCTACTCTAGGCCTGCTGGCTGAGGAGGAGGCAGCTTGCCCAGGGTATTAGGATAGCCAGTCTCACACAGAGAAAATGTAGGGGCTGCTGTAGACTCAGGAATAAATTCCTCAACCAGTGCATACTCTCCTGAGGCATTCTTGTAAGCTTTTTCCAAGTTGAGTAATAAACAGAAATAACAGATTTTTTAGGGGGCCTTTCCTGAGTTCAGGAAGATCTGACAATATCACGAAATGGTTCGGCACAGTCCTCTGAAATTTTTCATTAGAATTCTTTTCTTCTGAATCATGTTAATAAAGTAAGATTTGGTCTGGGATTCATACATAAGTACTTACACGCATGTTGCTCAAGCCCAAAAGGACAAGAAAAAGACACTGAGCCTGTCAACAGGAGGCAGGGCCAGGCCTAGGAACTGGAAGATTTCTGGATGATGTTTTCAAACAGAGCTACACACATCTCCCTTACATAACACTCAATTGGCTTTTAGATAAGTCTGAAATATACTTCCATATTTTCATCTTCAGCTGTCTGCATTGCCCTGAGTCAACAGAAACTGGCACTTGGCTCCAAAAGCCTCAGATCTCTCTCATCTATAAAGGGCAGGGACTTCTATTATTTTTCTAAAATTTGTCAAGCTGAGCTAATTCTAGTGTTATTATTCTATATGTCAAATGTAGCAAAATAATGCAAACCTGTTTACCTGTTTCTTCCCTTCCTACATACAGTATACCCGGACCTTAAATTGGCATGCACTTGATTGCAAATTGAGATTTTCTAAAACAGCATTTTCCAACTGCAGTAGCAGTTAGAAAAATCATTTTGCTGACCTAGGCCACCTAAACAGACTACATGAGGAACTTGACTTATTTTATTTTAAGAAGAAAAAACTATTTAAAGGCCTGATCCTAGCTCCTTTGAACATTTAACATTTAACACTTAAAACCTGAACTGTTTCATAACAAACTAGAGCTCCTTTTCCTCTATTTAAGAAGAGGCCCTTGGGAAGTATTTATTTAGTTAGTGAATGTTAAGCAATTGTGTTTCTCTCACAAAACAAAAATAAACAAAACCTCTTGATGCTCTTTGGGTTCTCTAGGTCTGCAAGGGTCCATAAGTGCTCCCTCTCTGAAGCCTAGAGCAGTACACTGGCAATTTAGAAAACAATATGGCCACAAGCACTTCTCCAAAAAGAAAAGCAACTCCCATCTTGGCCCAACTCCAAAAGGCAATTGAGCTGGGTAAGGTCCAGGCTAATCTCTGAACGGCTTCTCTGCCAACTTTCTCCTTCAGGCATTAGGTTTTTCAGCATGGGCTTTGCAAATAATCTAACAATTAATTAGTCCTTTTGAATTCACCCCATACCATTAATGGAACAATGCCAGCCAGCCTTTGATAGGGTATTTCTAGAGCTAATTAAGCTTGGCAAAACAGAGGACGCAAACTTCCTGGCACTCACAAGGGCCAGGCTGATACGTGGCAGGTGACAGACAGTGAGGTTGTCCTTACAGATAATCCTGGGGTGACGAAAGTGGCAAGCTGCTTGGATCAGGCTCTCGGGGTCCTCTATAATATGCCAGACCCTACTCTCAAATTATTTAACTATCAGGCTTTTCACATTCAAGCTCTTCTTCTTCCCTGAAGACATTTTTTCCTTCTAATGAGTAGAAATTTGATTTGATACTTAAAAGTTTGGTATTGCTTCTAGCCCACACCCAATCCTGCCACCCCCAAAAAGGATTGGTTTAGACAACACAAAAAGATAGTTTTTTAAAAATATATCTTAAAATAAATCTAATCTCAAAATGTCCTTCTTCCAATCAAAGAGTCCTTGCATAATCCAAGATTTCTCACTCCCATAACTTCAGTCATGTGGGAAATTTATTTTTTTCACTATCTAATGCCACACAGAATTCCAGACTGCTCCACATGCATAACCAGCAAAATAAACACATTTTTGGGAGGCCTAGAAAAAAGCTAGCAGGGGGGCAGAGAGAAAAAATATTGTTACATTCCTCAGGGCTTTTCTGGTTCACTTTCAAAAGCAGAATGACCACCACCTGAGGCTTGCGGCGAGCTCCACAGCTGTACTTAGGGTGTACGCTGCTGCCCCTCCAACAACAGTGATGAGGCCCGAGAAAGCAAATCAGAAAAGTTTATAAACTACTCAGTGGCAATGTGAATAAATAAAAGTTATTTTAAAACACAATTTTTCAGGCACAGAGCTTAAATCTTCTCAGTCTTATCCCTATTTAGAAAAAATATGGTGTCAGGGTGCTTAATAAATATCAATTACAACTTACAGAAATTTTTTTCCCTTCTAAAAAATGTTAATTTTTTTAAAAGCTCTAGCTTGGAGTCTGACTATAAGAGTAAAGTAGGATATCAGTGGGGAAACCCAAGTTAGAAAACTGAGCCCTTCTCGCAGAAATGAAATACACCCAACTTTTAACTTTTAGTCCCTAACTCCAGGGCCACCCTCGCCAACCCACCTAGAGTCCCCCTTTTACCTAGGCAGCCCGTATCACTTCTCATTACCTAAGAGTCCCTGGGCCATGGCTGCCTGGACCAATGACCCCACCCTCACTGAGTCAATACGAATCTCCTACCTTGGTCTGCTAAGTCACAAGGCAAGAAATGAGACGAGGTGCCGGGCGCGGTGGCTCACGTCTGTAATCCCAGCCACTTTGGGAGGCCAAGATGGGTGGATCATGAGGTCAGGAGATCGAGACCATCCTGGCTAACACGGTGAAACCCCATCTCTACTAAAAATACAAAAATTAGCCGGGCATGATGGCGTGCGCCTGTAGTCCCAGCTACTCGGGAGGCTGAGGCAGGAGAATCACTTGAACCCAGGAGATGGAGGTTGCAGTGAGCCGAGATCATGCCACTGTACACCAGTCTGGACAACAGAGCGAGACTTCGTCTCAAAAAAAAAAAAAAAAAAAAAAGAAATGGGACAGGGCAAAAGAGGCACATAAAAGGAAGACATGGAAGGGAAATTCCTTCTTTAACAACTGTTGGGATTATATCAAGGTGTAGCCCCAGCTAATAAAGATGCACCTGTTTTCTCCAAGTGCCCCACACTTACAGCCAGAAAGCTAAATGCATCTGTGGAACTCGCTGTCTCAAACCAATTTCCTTTCCAGCACATGGATCCCTCTGACCCAAACAAGTTTACCAAAGGTGTTCAAGGTAGCTGTTGCAAAGGCACGCTAAAATCAAGCTCCCTTTTATGGCACTAAGGAATTGTCTAGGTGTCTGCGGTTTCTGTGTTACCATCTGTGCACTGAGAAAACAGATGACCTACGCTGTCAAATGGGATCCTCAGACTAGCGGCATCTGTATCTTATGAGCCTGTTAAAAATGTACAGTCGTTGACCCATCAAGACCTCCTAAAACAGAATCTGCATTTTAACAAGATCCCTGGGTGATTCCCATGCACATTAAGTTTAACAAAGCCCTAGCCTAACATTTGTTTATAACTTCTAACTCGAAAAGCAAAACTTCCTATTCCATAAACAAGATGGTATATTCCACCTCCGGCAAAACCACTATGAATAAATATCCATATTATAAAATATATTTAAAAGTGATTATTTTCTTTACAGAAAAAAATCTGTTGTATCAAGCTCCTTGCTCACATTTAATAGGCAGTTTAATTTATAAAAGTAGGGTGACATACAACTCAGAAACATTTACTATGTAAAGCTGGATACAACTGTATTTCTTTGAAACTAGTTTACACACTGTAAGAAGCACTTCTGCAAAAGGTGGTAAGACACTCAGAACTCGTGATCCTGAAAAGCAGACCCCTTGAGAAATGAAAAGAACAAGACTTGGAAAGCAGGAGGGTAAGAAAGCAAGGAAAAGAGGGTTCAGGCTATTAAGACGATGATTTTTCAAGGACATTCATCCACAACACAAAGAGATTGTCTTTAGATGGTTTCGGGGAATTGTTTTCTGTTTTAAGATTCTGCTTGTCCTGTTCTATAGATGTAATTGTCTTTATTATTAGGTTAGGGCACAGTATTTCACTGATGTGAGAAATATATATATTTATCCACTTTCCTCCTCAAAAGGAAGAGGTTGGAGAAAAAAATTACAAAACCATCATTCTGAATTTCCTAAGCATATGACTCCCAAGGGTCCTTCTTTCTAATAAGGAGTCCTGGTCACCATTATCTCTTGCCAGTATCTCCAAATCCACCTCTGCCCAACCCAACAGCCAGAGTGGTCCTGTTAAGACATCCATCAGATCATATCATTCCTCTGCTCAAACTCTCCAAAGGCTGGGTGTCATTCAGAGTGAGAACCTTCTGATGGTCTACAGAGCCCTGGGCTATACACACCCCCGCCCTCTACCACTCCTCAGTTAACTCTCTGACTTTCCACTTCAGCAGCCACCCGGTCCTCCTGCTACTGCCTGAGCACTTCAAGCAAACTTCCACCACAGGGCCTTTGCACTTGCTTTTCCTGCTGCCTGGAATGCTTTTCCCCCCTTATATCCACTTAGCTCACCTCCTTCAAACCTTTGCTCAAATGTCATTTTCCTAGTGAGGACTTCCTAATCACCTTACTTCAAATTGCAATCCCCGCTAACAATCCCTAACCCCTTTGCTTTTTATTCCTCGAAACTGCTGAAATATGCGTTTTGTTTGTTTCTGGTCTCTCCCCACTAGAGACAGGCTTCATAAGGACAAGGATTTTTATGTTTTGTTTTCAGTTATCTCTCCAACACCTGAAATAGTGTCTGAAATACAATAGGTACTCAGTAAATCAATCAATTAATTAACATTTTAGGAAATTTAACTGTATTAGAAAATAATTTTTAAAAACTCATTATTTGCACTAACTCCAAAGGCTCCCCGCCTTCTGTGCCCAGAGCAAGCAAAGTACCTTAATCTTAGGAGGTACTCAAAGTTGAGCAGACTACAAGTCTTCATCTAAAACATAGTAGTTATTTAAAAGTTTAAAGGCAAAATACATGGTTCTGTCCTCTAACTCAAAAGATAAGGGCGGGCAGGAACTATACGGCATTTTGCTTCACCATGTAGTATTATAACTTTAATTTTCAGTAATGAAACAACATAATTGTCATGCACTGATGCATCCCACGGGAAAAGCTCGTCACAGGAAAATGCTGCAGCAGCCCAGTGGGGTCAATGATGAAAACAACAGAGCAGGGAGGTCGGGTGCAGTGGCGCACGCCTGTAATCCCAGCACTTTGGGAGATCAAGGCAGGCAGATCACCTGAGGCCAGGAGTTTGAGACCCGCCTAGGCAACACAGTGAGATGTCATTTCTACAAAAGATTACAAAATTAGCCAGGTGTGGTGGCACCTGCCTATAGTCCCAGCTACAAGGGAGGCTGGGGCAGAAGGATCTCTTGAGCCCAGGAGGTTGAGGTTGTAGTGAGCCAAGATTGTACCACTGCACTTCAGCCTGGGTGACAGAGCAAGACCCTGTATCAAAGAAGGAAAAAAAAAAAAGCAGAGCAGGGGCTGACTCCAGAGGCTGAAGTTCTGCCCTCCCTTGAAGCCTGGCCTACCTGGGTAACCTTGTGGGAGGGGTAGTAGAGTAGGAAGGAAGGGAAGTGTTACTCCCAATGGTCCTGGTCAACCGTCTGGACTAGGACTCAGTTACTCAGGCATATGAGGACAAAGGGAAACAAAACAAAGAACACAGAGAAATTTTATCAAGACTTTTTCCTTTTGCCATATATGGTTTGCCTCATTGCCAACAAAGAGCATAACTGTAAACTAATTTTTTTAAATCAACATTTTCCTTCGAAGGTAGTAAAATTTTCCACATTTCACTGTAGATTTTTTTTAAAAACTTTTTAAGAGCTGGCAAGGGAGGGCAAGGGAAAAGCTGGGCTTCAGTCCCCAGAGCACCTGCTGCCTAAGCCTTGGAAGGAACATTCGAAAAGCAAGGGCATTTTGCAGCCCTCTAGAATTCCACCTGTTTGACAGTGCCCTCTCAGAAAACAAAAATATGACTAGCTTGGAGTTCAGGATAAATGTTTTTAGGCCACGCTGGCAGAGATCATTTTAAAGAAAATGAAAGTCAGTGGCTCCCAGGGACGTGGCGCGGGATGGACCAATCGTGCGCCTCAGTGCCGAGCAGGGTCAGTCCTAAAGGAAGGCCTCTGGCTGGCACGCTTCCCGGAACACTTCCCAGAACACTCCCTGCTCCTATATCACTTCCAAAATCAGCGTGCCCAGAGCTTGGAGCTCTATGGGGTGATTAAAGATACCCCCAGAGTTGTATTAATTATCAAAGCAAACAAGCTGAGAAAGTCTAATTTCCTATATACAAAACCGTGTGCAAGATAAGCTTTTAGCAATTAAACAGCTGTGCAGGCACATATGTAGATGGCTGTGTCCTGATGGAAGTGTGGATCACTGTAAAACAGACCATCACTGCTGTCCTAAAATAATCCAGATCAATCAGAAATCCAGAAAGCTGGGTGGCAGTTATACAGTCTAGGATAAGGGTGCTAAGCAAAGAGAAACCGGGATTCTCTTCACTTGGCTGCCACCAGATCTAGGACTAATCCTACTCATTCTTGGTAAACATCCTCCCTACGCTACATGCACATTCAGTTGCTCAAGTAGCGATTAGTAAAGTCTCTTTGAAAATGATAAAAAAGGGCCAGGTGTGATGCCTCACATCCGTAATCCCAGCACTTTGGGAGGCCAAGGGGGGTGAACTGCTTAAGCTCAGTAGTTTGAGACCAGCCTGGAAAACATGATGAAACTTCACCTCTACAGAAAATATAGAAATTAGGTCAGGCACGGTAGCTCACACCTGTAATCACAGCACTTTGGGATGCCGAGGCGGGTGGATCACAAGGTTAGGAGTTCAAAACCAGCCTGGCCAAGATGGTGAAACCCCATCTCTACTAAAAAAAAAAAAAAATAGAAAAAATTAGCCAGGCTTGGCGGCCAGTGCCTGTAATCCCAGCTACTTGGGAGGCTAAGGCAAAGAACTGATTGAACCTGGGAGGCGGAGGTTGCAGTTAGCCAAGATCGCACTGTACTCCAGCCTGGGTGACAGAGCAAGACTCCATGTCAAAAAAATAGAAAGAAAAAGAAAAAAAATACAAAAATTAGCCAGGTGTGGTGCCGGGTGCCTATAGTTCCAGCTACTCCAGCGGCTGAAGTGAGAGGACTGTTTGAGCCCTGGAGGTCAAGGCTGCAGTGAGCTGAGATACTGCGCCACTGCACTCCAGCCTGGGCAACAGAGTGAGACCCTGTCTCAAAAAAAACTAAAATAAAATAAAAGGCCTTGCCTTAGGCTATCCACCTTACCTCCACACACACAAGTTCCATACGGGGCAAGGGAATCTTTAAGAAATGAACTCACCTTTCTCACCTTTCTCTCATCTACTGCCTCAATTAGTGTGTGTGTGTGTGTGTGTGTGTGTGCACGTGTGCACATGCTGTTTCTGTAGAAAAATCTAAAGGAGAAGGTGGTGGGGAGGTGCACACTTGGTTGTGCACAATATCCTCAAAGGGAATACACTCTAAAATGCAGGCCACCCTATCTACTCTGGATCTTTTAAGAAAAGTTCTTGGCTCTTTAAAATAAAGTTTGGCACTCTGGTGATAGCTAGTATCAAATTTGACAATATCCTTTCTTTGTGTATCAAAAAGCAGAATTAAACACAAAACTGGTTAAAATAACCAGCTAAAGGCCAGGCATGGTGGCTCACACCTGTAATCCTAGTACTTTGGGAGGCCAACATGGGTGGACCACTTGAGCTCAAGAGTTGAAGACCAGCCTGGGCAACATGGTAAAACTCCATCTCTATAGAAAAAACACAAAAATTAGCTGGGCATGGTGGTTTGCACCTGTAGTCCCAGCTACTTGAGGGGCTGTGGAGGGAGAATGGCTTGAGCCTGGGAGGTCGTGGCTGCAGTGAGCCATGATTGTGCCACTGCACTCCAGCCCAGGCAACGGTGAGACGCTGTCTCAAAGCATAAAATACAATGAAAATAAGACAAAATAATCAGCTAAAAACAATAATACAGACTAAATAACTAGCTGTGTTCTAAGACCTGAGGGTTGGCAAAAAAGAAAAAAAGAAAGAAAAGGGGACTTTTTCAGTTTGCTTTGAAACTTTGAGCCTATCCATCTTCTATACTTACATTCCCTGGTGGCAGCCCCCTGTCGGCACCCTCCAGCCCTCCTGCCCTGATGAGTTTACAGCCTTTGATCACTTGCTTGGCAAACATGAAATAACTACCGCAAAACCACCTCTGAGGTTCACAGGCCATTAACTCAAGTCCAAGATTTCCCTTTTGAGTACAGGATAAATGAATAAATTAAATAAGGAAAATGTGGCATATATACACAATGGAATACTATTCAGCCTTAAAAAAGAAGGAAATCTCATCATTAGCAAGAAAACGATGAACATGGAGGACATTATGCTAAGAGAAATAAGCCAGGCACAGAATGACAAATATCATATATGATCTCACTTACACGCGGAATCTTAAAAAGTCAAACTCATGGCTGGGCGCATTGGCTCACGCATGTAATCCCAGCACTTTGGGAGGCCGAGGTGGGCGGATCATGAGGTCAGGAGTTCAAGACCAAACTGGCCATATGGTGAAACCCTGTCTCTACTAAAAACATAAAAATTAGCCAGGCGTAGGGGCGCATGCCTATAGTCCCAGCTACTCGGGAGGCTGAAGCAGGAGAATCGATTGAGACCAGGAGGCCAAGGTTGCAGTGAGCCGAGATCGTGCCACTGCACTCCAGCCTGGGCAACACATTGAGACTCCAGCTCAAAAAAAAGTCAAACTCATAGAAACAGTAAAATGGTGGTTACCAGAGTCTGGGGAGTGGGGGTGGAAGGACTGGGGATGTGTTGGTCAAATATACAAAATCTCAATTAGACAGGAGGAATAAGTTCAATAGATCAATTGTGTGTCATGGTGGCTGTAGTTAATAACAAGATATTATAGTAGCCACTGCCACCACTGAGCCCAAGATGGCCATGACACCAGCATGGGTGACCCCACTCACTTACCCCCTCTAGGACTCATGCCTTTCTCAAAAATGCCTGGGCCATGGAGCTGGTGCCAGTCACGTCCTCACCATGGGGGCCAATACTCAGCCCCTATCAAGTACAACATCATGACCAACCAGGCAATGCCCTGCAACTATCTAGTGCCCCTCCAAGGTGGTAGAAAAATGCCAGACATGCACAGCCACCTCCAGGACCCCCAGTGCCCAGCTTAGAGCTGCCAAGGAAACTGTGACGACCTCACTTGACAGTGAGGAGGCCCCCTCCTTACAGCCTCCTATAAAAAGGTGAAAAAAATAATATATTTTACACATGAAAATTGCTAAGAGCATATTTTGAGTGTTCTCACCACAAAAAAATGATAAGTGAGGTTATGCATATGTTAAAAAGCTTTAATCACCACAACGGATACACGTATCAAAATATCATGTTGTACAACATAAATACATACAATTTTTACTTGTCAAGAGGTCCTAAGGGGACTACTTCCGTGAGAAGGAGGCGTCAAACTCCACCCAGCTCTTTCCTGCAGAAACGCACTGGGAGGCAGACACCACCAGGCCGCATCTCCTGGGAGCTGCAGGTGGAGGCAGGATCTTTTTATACAGAAACAACCAGCTATGCCTTGGGATCAAAATCCTGAACAATCAAATGGAAATTACAGTGAAGATGAATAAAAGGGAAAACAGAAATGGAGAGAAGGAGGAGCAGAAGCTGGCGGAAAGAGAGAACAAGAAAAAGAAGAGGAAATTGAAAAGGAGCTGGACAATGAACAGGGGAAAAAAAGGAAAATTGAAAATGAGAAACAGAAACAGTATCCCAAGACAGCAAATCCCATGAGGGATTAGCCAGCAAATCCCTCATGGACACTCTCTGGGCAAAGTTTAAGTTAAACAAGTGGCCCGCAATGCAAGAGCGTCTATCACTCTTATATGAATTTGGCATGACACATAAGCACATAAGTTAATGGTTCTATAAAAAGAGGAAGAAATATAATAAAGAAATGTCCAAGAGAAAGCATAAGAAAAAACATATGAGATGGGGGTCTCTGTGTTGCCGAGGCTGGTCTTGAACTCCTGCCCTCAAGCAATCTTGCACCATGGCCTCCAGAAATGCTGTGATTACAAGCAGGAGCCATTGCACCTGGCTACCGCGTTTTATTTGACACCATTCTTACCAATAAATGGAATTCTGTAAGGATAAACAAGAAATACTAACAATTGTTAATTCTGTGGAGGACTAAATGAGGGGAGTGCAAAGGAGTTTTTATACATTTTATTTTTACCCTACTGTACATTTAAAGTTTTATAATGGACGTTAATAGATTTTATTTAAGAAAAAAAGATCAACAAAGAAATTATCAACCTCTGGAAATGTTTTGAGACTGAAAGGGAAATCCATTATAGTAGCTAATGGATTCAGTGCATTCTGCAACTTGTCAATATATCTCTAAACATCCCCTCCAAACATGACTTTTCTCTACAAATGTGATTATGCTTCTGGAAGGGTGATTTGCTGTTGTTGTTATAGGGTCTCGCTCTGTTCCTCAGGCTGGAGCGCAGTGGCACGATCTCAGCTCACACAACCTCCACCTGGGTTAAAGCGATTCTCCTGCCTCAGCTTCCCAGGTAGCTGAGATGACAGGCGTGAGCTACAGTGCCTGGCCAAGGGTGACTGTTTTCTGGTACGTGACTTGAGTCAGAGGACTAGGATCACTTAGTTTTTTTTTGAGAGCAATTTGATTGAATGGGACAAAGAAGGAAGTGAAGACAAGAAGATGACACCAATGGACATGAGAATGACAGTAAGTTAGAGGTCAAATAAGAGTATGAAAAATGATCGATAAAGGAACTTCAGATCATAGTTATCTGCCACTACCCTGGTCACTCCCCAGATTTCATCAAAGATTTTGATACTGAAATGGCTCTCATAATTCATATGAGTAAACCATCTGACACCCAAAAAAAAAAAAAAAAGAGGTCCTAAGGGGTGCACTATAGCAAAAAGACCATAGATTTGTTGGTGCAGTTTGTAAAAGTGTGTTTAAGTTCTGGTTCAACCAAGACTTGAATCATCTTTCTAAATCACTTACTATCTCTAAGCCCTATTAGTCTCATTCTAGAAATGAAGAAAATAATGCCTGTCTACCCCCAGAGGCTGCTGTGAGGATCAAATGAAATACTTGTTATAAAAACATTTTGAAGATTACAAATAGGATATTATTAGTTTAGACTCTCCCCAAGGCTGCCAGCTTGTCCCATTCCAGACCAAGTATTAACCAGCTGGTATCTCAGCTTGCTCTCCCATGGACAGAAAGAGTTCAGAGCTTTCTTAGCAGGAAAGTAGCTCAGACTAAAAGCATCTCGATTTTCCTGTGGACTCTACCTGGAATTCCAGGTACATCCAGTAGAGATGAAAAGAAATGTGTTTCTCAATAGAAATCTGTGTGCAGGTTGCAGGCAAGTTTCCAAAAGGATACATCTGGGCACTGAATTGAGACAGTGGAATGAAGAAGTTAGCCGTTCCACCAATAGCCTGCTGGCATCCACGCCAGCAACACTGCTCCAGAGCTCACCTCAGCAGCAGCCCTCTGACCTGGCACAAGGGGCCGGTGATAAGTCCAGCCCTTCCAACCGAACTGATTTCCCTGAATTCTCTGTGCGTGCCTCTTTTTCTCATTATTAAAGATCCTGGAAACATAGCCCTGCCTAATACTGGCGAGCCTCAGAGGCAGCAGGTGATATCTTTTAAAGATGTGTAGAACAGTTTGGGAGGTTTTTTTGTTGTTGTTGTTTTAGGGGTGTTTTTAGTTTTTGGTGGTTTGGTTTTTGTGGGTTTTTTTTTTTTTTTGCCTTTTCAAGTTTTTATTTTTATTTATTTTTTTGTATTAAGAAGAAAAGCACAATTATCACAAATTACAAAGGAGGAAAAGCAGGACTAGACTAATAAATGAATCACTTCAGCCTGGAAAGCAGATACTTTCCATAATATTAATGTTATAATACAAGTAGAGAAGAGTTTTTAAAGCAAAACTTAGCCTTAAGCCCATAGTAGCAAGCGCTTATTTTTTAAACTTCCCACTTTTCTTACATTGAGTAGATTACAGGATCTAAGATAAGAGTTCAATAAATAACCTAAGGTAATTTCTTTGATTTCTTTTTTGTTTTTAACCCCAATAAATCTCTTGCATTTATTTTCTCTCTTTTTTTTAACCCCAGTAAATCGCCTAAGTTAATTTCTAATCAGGAGGCATTATGGTCCTTACACAGCTCATGCTCCCAAAGAGCACAGTTCACCCTCTCCACAGCGCTATATAACAAAGGAACAAGAGAGGGGAGGAAAAGCATGAGTTTTGTCAAAGCAACACTAACACTGGGATATGGCTTGCTCCCCCCACCCACCTGGCCCCCAGCTTCTTCATTCACTCTCTACCACAGGCAGAGAAGGAAAGAAAGGTTTTCACTGAAGGCTCAGCCAAACCCATGGGGCTGGAACAAGCAGGCTCCTATTATTCTAACTTGGGCTCAATTTATGTGCTCCCTTGCGCTCTGCCCCTCCTCTGGCCATGTAACTAAAAGGAGGCCTTTGACAACTTTCACCCCTCTGCCACAGACCTCCACACCTTCCCACTGATTTACAGCTTCAAGGCTACTTCGGTGAAGTCAGAAAACAAATAAAGGCCCACTACCTGAGGGTCCTTCTGCTCTGATGATCTAGGTCTGTCTCTTCTGAGGCCAAAGGGGCTTAATCTGGTTCCAGGATGTCACACTGGTAGCTACTCGCCTGGCATTTAATCAATCAAGAAGAGGCTTATTCATCCCACACAGAGGGTTTCCTCCCTAGAGGAGGATCTAGTGAAGTGGCTGATGGGCTGGATTCTAGAGCCAAACTGCCAGGTTCATGCCACTTATTAGTTCCAGGACTTTGTACAAATTACAAATTGAGTCTCAGTTTCTTTGTTGGTAAAATGGAGATGATGATAATGATAATACTCATCTCGTAGAGTTGTCTTATAAAGACAAAATAAATCAGCTGGCAGAGATCAAGCCCTTGATAAATGTCAGCCTGTGTGCCGAGCACTGCTGGGTCTGATGCTAATGAGGCTACATTCTCAGCCTCACTGTTTGAGGCCACTATTTGAATTCCAAGATTAAACAGTGCATGCCTTTGGCTTCAAGGGATGGAAGAAGAGAGCATCCAAACCTCAGAATAAAATCCACAAGCCTCATTATGATATTTAAGATCTTTCATAATCTAGTACATCCTTCGTTCCAAACAGACCTCCTGCTACATTTCCATAGCAGCTCTCCAGGTCATCCATTTATTAAAAAAAGTCAAGCACCTAAATGCCACATTCTGTGCTAGGCCTGGCTCTCCCATCTGGTCAACTCAGCACCTTACTCTTCCTAGATTCCGCCCAGTCTTTAAGACAGAGCTCAAGAGCTAGAGCTTCCACAAAGCCTTCCCTAGCTGCTCTGACACGCAGGGCTTCTCTTCATGACCCCTCTGAGGTCTTTGGGTTTTACTTGGCTTTCACCATTCATTATTTGGTTATATGGTTATATAAGTCTAACTAAAGTACAAGCACCTCAAAAGAAGGGATGAATATGGCTGGGCATGGTGGCTCACGCCTGTAGTCCCAGCACTTTGAGAGGTCAAGGTGGGAGGATCACTTGAGGTCAGGCGTTCAAGGCCAACCTGGACAACATACCAAGACTCCATCTCTACAAAAAAAAAGCAGGGATGGGAATGACTCTTACGTTTCTTGCATGTATATCCCTAAGTGACTAGTACTGTGCCCTGTACTTAGCAGGGCTCAGTGAATAAGTGATTTACTTAATGTTTCAGGAGGATATAAATGGCTCAAAACAAACTTATTACCATTCTTTCCAAACAAATGCCCTTCAAATCAATCCTCCCTCACAGTATAGAGGCCTAAAGGCTCAATCTCCAGACCTAGACTCAGTAGGCTTATAGTTCCACTTGCCATTTATTAGCTGTGTGACCTTAAGAAAGTTATTTGATCTCTCTGTGCTTCCATCTCCTCACTTATAAATGTGGATAATCAAAGAATCTACACTTCTTAGGGTATCTATGAGGATGAAATATGATAATACATGTAAACTACTTTGAATGGGGCCTGACACACAGTAATTATTCTAAATATTCATCATTATTATAATTACCCAGATGAGCTAAATTCAGCTCATCCACAATGCCCCAAAAAGCATTTTATAAAGTATGCTGGGCCTACAGAGAAAAATATCTGATATTAGCACATTAAAAAATTTTCTTCCTTCTTCTTCATTCATTTGACCTATTATGTTGTACAAAAGGGAAACAACCAATAAACTTCTACACCAAAAAAGGCATCCCTACCTTTGTGCTATTTATCAGTTGCCTCATGCTATTATAAAATCTGTAATTCAGCCAGGGGTAGTGGCTCACACCTGTAATCCTAGCACTTTGTGAGGCCAAGGGAGGCAGATCACTTGAGGTCAAGAGTTCAAGACCAAGACCAGGCGCGGTGGCTCACACTTGTAATCCCAGCACTTTAGGACGCTGAAGCGCGTGGATCACGAGGTCACGAGTTCGAGACCAGCCTGACCAACGTGGTGAAACCCCATCTCTACTAAAAAAAAAAAAAAAAACAGCGCAAAAATTAGCTGGGCGTGGGGGTGCACGCCTGTAATCCTAGCTACTCAAGAGGCTGAGGCAGGAGAATCGCTTGAGCCCGGGACGTGGAGATTGCAGTGAGCCGAGATTGCGCCACTGCACTCCAGCCTGGGCGACAGAGTGAGCCTCCATATCAAACACAAAAAAGAAAGAAAAGGAACTGACTATGCTCTAGTTTCTCTTCATAGCAAATAAATCTTTCTCCTTTTACTAAAGATTTCCGTGGAGAGGAACAATTATGACTTTAAAACTGAATTTTTTGATGTCCTGCTTAGGCAGGACTCATAAAAAAAAGAAAAAAAAAAAAGAGTTCAAGACCAGCCTGGTCAACATGACAAAACCCCATCTCTACTAAAAATACAAAAATAAGCTGGGTGTGGTGGTGTGCACCTGTAATCCCAGCTACTCAGGAGGCTGAGGCAGGAGAATCGCTTGAACCAGGAAGTAGAAGTTGCAATGAGCTGAGATGGAGCCACTGTACTCCAGCCTGGATGACAGAGCAAGACTCTGTCTCAAAAAAAAAAAAAATTTGTAACTCCCTTCCACCTCAGCAAAACTTTGAGTGTGTATTCAACTCAAATGTATATGTGTAGCTTGAAATAGGAAAGGAAGATCTGAAGCAAAACTGATTCATCAAATTAATCAAGGCTAGATAGTGCCATCGAACTCACTACTTTCCCATGAAGTGCCTTCTTCAGTTGTGTTTTTCAGCTTGACCCAGGCATCAATGAAGGCAGAAAGCCCAGCCTCAAACCCACCAAAGACTAGACAGCTTGTCATCAAAACAGCATATTTTCTATTTTCCATCAAGTCGCTTCTCTCCCTCTTTCTTTCTCTCTCACTTTTTTTGTTTTTTTTTTTTTGGCGGTGTGGTACTACCTTTCAATGAGATTTTAAGTCAATTCCATTTTAATACACAGACTAAAAGCCAAGTAACACTTCAATAATGAGACAAAATGAAACTGCTGATAGACAAAAACAGAGAATGGGCAGTTCAAATTCATAAACTGGCATTCAAAAAACAACAACAACCAAAAGGCCTAGCAAATTTCTTTCAAGATATCTGCGGCTGCGGCTGGGCGCAGTGGCTCACGCCTGTAATCGCAGCACTTTGGGAGGCTGAGGTGGGTAGATCACGAGGTCAGGAGATTGAGATCATCCTGGCCAACATGGTGAAACCCCATCTCTAAGAAAAATACAAAAAATTAGCTGGGCGTGGTGGCGTGCGCCTGTAGTCCCAGCTACTTGGGAAGCTGAGGCAGGAAAATCGCTTGAACCTAGGAGGTGGAAGTTGCAGTGAGCTGAGATCACGACACTGCACTCCAGCCTGGGAAACAGAGCAAGACTCCGCCTCAAAAAAAAAAACTTGCAATGAGAGGAACATTCTGCTTTCCAATCACATAAACCAGTGTCCACCAGCTGGCTCTCACTTAGTCTATGTCTGCACACGACCCCAGATCTCAGTCTATTGGAGTCTTAAGGGAGATCTGGTTTCTTCAGTATAATACAGACGTCAAGGGCATAGATGTAAAATCAGGCTCTTCCACTTTCCAGCTACATGACACTGTGCAACCTCCCTAATCTCTCCATATCTAATTTCATCATCTATAAAATGACAAAAATAATTCTACCTAAGAGTTGTGATTAAGTGAGCTCATTAAATAAGAATATCCTTATTCATTTTTATATTCTATAATTGTTTAGCCCAGTGCCTAGTTATAGTGCCCACTTTATAGATGATTATTAAAATCACTCTCATCTGAATTTGGCAATTCAATAGCCAAAACCAACCAGCTAATCACTTTTCACCTCAATGCTTTTCTTGTTGAGACCTGCCAGTTTCCAGAATTGGTCCAACAAATTAGTTTTATGTAGCTCATTACAGAATAGACACAACACAAATTATAATAAAATAGAGCAAATTAAGCTCCCAAACTTATTACGTAACCTCTGACAGGGAGCACACTAAGATGGTGGTGTGGGAGATCTGATACTCTTTTTTTTTTTTAATTGCGTTTTAGGTTTTGGGGTACATGTGAAGAACATGCAAGATTGTTGCATAGGTACACACATGGCAGTGTGATTTGCTGCCTTCCTCCCCATCACCTATATCTGGCATCTCTCCCCATGCCATCCCTCCCCAACTCCCCACCCCCCGCTGTCCCTCCCCTATTCCCCCCGACAGACCCCAGTGTGAGATGCTCCCCTCCTTGTGTCCATGTGTTCTCATTGTTCAACACCCGCCTATGAGTGAGAACATACGGTGTTTGATTTTCTGTTCTTGTGTCAGTTTGCTGAGAA
>PVKV010028879.1:0-24380 GCA_004027835.1 Alouatta palliata | reverse complement strand
AATTACTTTGGGCAGTATGGCCATTTTCACAATATTGATTCTTCCTAACCATGAGCATGGAATGTTTTTCCATCTGTTTGTGTCCTCTCTTATTTCCTTGAGCATTGGTTCATAGTTCTCCTTGAAGAGGTCCTTTAGATCCTTTGTTAGTTGTCTTCCTAGGTATTTTATTCTCTTTGTAGCAATTGTGAATGGCAGTCCATTCTTGATTTGGCTCTCTTTAAGTCTGTTATTGGTGTATAGGAATGCCTGTGATTTCTTCACATTGATATTGTATCTTGAGACTTTGCTGAAGCTGCTTATCAAGTGAGTGAATAAGAAGGCACATTTTTGGATTAACATTTGCTTAAAACATTCCACATAATATGCAGAAATAGAAGGTAGATTATCTCTGCATGGACTTCACTGTACATAACCTATACACTGCACACTTGAAAACTGTTACTGGGAACTTAAGTTGTGGTGAGATAGAAAACTGCTTTAATCATCTAATCATTATTTGCTAGGCTATTGAATATTGGGTATTGGTAATATTGAAATACAAATCAGTTATCTTTTTTTTAAATGGAGGCTTTGCCTATATAATGCAATGTGAAAAAACAACACATAGGTAAAGTTACTCTACAGATTGAGAGAGTCACTTTAATCTACAAACAACAATTTCTCCTTCCATTAGTTGCAGAGAATAGCATAGGTGACACAGTACACTGGGCAAAAAAAAAATGGAAGGGCATGACTGAAGCTTTATTGAAATAAAATATGTGCTTGGTCAGGTGTGGTGGCTCACACCTGTAATCCCAGCACTTTGGGAGGTCGAGGCAGGTTGATCACCTGAGGTCAGGAGTTCAAGACCAGCCTAACCAATATGGTGAAACCCCATCTCTACTAAAATACAAAAATTATCCGGGCATGGTGGTGCATGCTTGTAATCCTAGCTACTCCAGAGGCTGAGGCAGGAGAATCACTTGAACCCAAGACACAGACGTTGCAGTGAGGCAAGATCATGCCACTGTGCTCCAGCCTGGGCAAGAGTGAAACTCCATCTCAAAAAAAAAAAAAAAAAAAAAAAGTGCTCAAGCACCTTCATCCAGGAATGCAAACTTTCTCCTGCTGCTTCCTATGGACACTATTTAAAATCAAATGAAGAGAGCTTTTTCCTATTATATATAGACTGAATCTGTAAAAGGCTATGAAACACCCCCCAGAAGGACAACCCAAGAGAAATTTAACAACAAGCACAGATCTACAAGGAAAATCCTTTGTAATGTTTTCCAGGGCACTACAATTTTTGAACATTACATGCAGGAAAATATTATATGGAAGAAACGTCACTTTACAAGTCTTCAGATGAGGCCCTTTCTATTTTAATGAATGTCATATATGAGCAAATGTTTGATATAACAGCGTTTCACTGAACTGTATTATTGGAATAAACTGCAGTTACTTTGGACTTTCAGCTTTAATCTTGTGAGGAATAGATTTCTGAATACCTTTGGCAAGATGTTCAATGTCTATTTCTTTCCCAATGCAGATTTTAACTCAAAAGATCCAGCCACGCTCACATTTGTGGTATTTCTCAGGTTAATTAAAGGTAAACAAATTGACAAAATATTAAATGAATGGTAAGGACATTTCCATTCAATTATTCTTAAACACTGAAAAAGGGGTGCACATGAATTCACTCAGTTTTAAATTACCCTTAGCATTTAAAAACCACCTGGATGGGTTAAAGAAGTAATGTGACGCTGAGAAAAATATGAATTAATGAAGAACACATTTTGGTGATAGGCCTATAAATAAAAATCGTTTCTATGCGTATAGCTGGCACCCACAGATTGAACAGTAATGGAGGCAGACACGACTTTCTAATGTCTTTTTATGTAAAATTTGGTTGGTTTCTGCTTTCTTTCCTATGCTAATAAATGCCAGAAAAGTGTTAGCTGCATTTTAACTTTTTGTTTACATAGTTGCACGCATACTGAGCAAGTTCCCACAGAATACAGCTTACCACACCTACTTAAAAGGTTCAAACTTGCACAATTAATCACGCCTTTTAAAAAATGATTTGGTTTCCCACATTCGAGATAATAGGCCTTTGTTATTTTTAACAACTTTGGCATATGAGATATGTAATAACTGCTTAAATATAACAGCATAGCTTTCCTTACAATGAATCGTTCAATTTAATAGGTCTGGATAGTAATAGACTGCTGATTCTTCTAGATGGGAAAAATTTCTCCCTAGAAGCATGAAGAATAAAAAATCCCAAAAGCAAATTTCTTTGTATTTTCCACAGGAGAAGCCTACTTAACATGGGTTCATTCAAATGAAGACATCTTTTTCAGTTTGGAAAACTGAAGGCATCAAATTAAAAAGAAAATACTAAACAGTTTGGAGTGTGAGGTAATAGCCCCAATTCCTAAAAACGGCAATCAAAGGCCTCCTTAAATTTAGCAGTATTGGAGAGAAGGCTAACGGGAAGTCGCCTCTTCTATAGTCAATGTGCTTTCACATTTTCCCCATCCCATGTCCCTCATGGTAACCCACAAGGAAGGTAAGGCCAGCCCCGAAACTGACAGACTGGGAGCAAGACTCCAACTAGAAGCACAGGTGTCTAGATACTACATTTTACACAAGCTAACAATGTGTTTTTTTAAATATTTGGCCAAGTGCGGTGGCTCACACCTGTAATCCCAGCACTTTGGGAGGCCGAGGTTGGGGGATTACCTGATGTGAGGGGTTCGTGACCAACCTGGCCAACATCGTGAAACTCCATCTCTACTAAAAATACAAAAATTAGTCGGGCGTGGTGGTGACGCGTGCCTGTAATTCCAGCTACTCATGAGGCTAAGGCAAAAGAATCACTTGCACTTGGGAGGCAAAGGTTACAGTGAGCCAAAATTGAGCCACTGCACTCCAGTGACGGAGTGATACTTCGTCTCAAAAAGTTATCATAATAAAAATAAAAAACAAAATGTATTTAATATGTTATAATCGAAATGTTTCTAACACAAAGAAATGATAAATGCTTGAGGTGATGGAGACTTTATTACCCTGATGTGATTATTACAATTGCATGCCTGTTTCAGAACATCACAGGTACCTACTCATAATAATTAACTTTTTCCAAAATTGAAAAATACATGTAAAGCCACCGTTTATACATGACTGAACATTGACAAAATAGCAAAGAAAACTGAATTTAACTTTACTTATTTACTTATTTACTTATTTATTTATTTTTGAGATGGAGTCTTGCTCTGTCGCCAGGCTGGAGTGCAGTGGCACGACCTCGGCTCACTGCAAACTCTGCCTCCCAGATTCAAGCAATTCTCCTGCCTCAGCCTCCCAGGGGTAGGACTACAGGCACACACCACCACTCCCAGCTAATTTTTGTATTTTTAGTAGAGACGGGGTTTCACTGAATTTAACTTTGTGTATATCTGTGTGTTTATAAAGAGAACCAAAAACAGCAATGTTGTTCAATTTGTCCTAATCTCTCTTCAGTTGAAATGATAACCTGCTTTCTAATGGCCAAAGAAATCGTCTATTAAAATTAGTTTGGGGAATTGTACATGAAGCTTTTTCTGCATAGTCAAGGGAACATTTTCATTTCTCTTTGTAATTTCCATGTATTTTAATGAAATGTGGCATATATCATGTGCAGTTTCTTGCAATTTAGAAAAATCATTTTTTCCTAAAGGTTTTTATTTATTTATTTATTTATTTATTTATCTATTTATTTAAATCCCTTTGAAAATAAAGTAGCCACACACGTTTGGTGTGGAGACGGTCATGGATAGTATATATTCATAGTTAAATTCATAATTCATTTTCTAATAACCACAATTTGCTTTTTATTTGAAGAGGTCTCAGTGTGACTTTTGAAATCCAGTAAAACTGAATGATATTTACTTTTTATGTGTTTTCATCCCCCACTTTCTTATCCAATAAATTAATGATCTAATTTGAATTCTCCATCCCAGAGAGAAGTAATATTTTTCATTATTTTTAAATCATACTGCATGTTCAGCCATTCTATTAACAAATTGGAAATTATTTCTACTAAATCTAGAAAGTTTTTATTTTTTAAAATAAATATTAGTGCCACAATAAGCCTCATTGTGTTTTGACAAATATTAGACAAATATTATCTTTCAATATTATTTTAAGAACATTATAACAATATTTTGTATTTTGCTCTATATTTACTTATTTGCCAAAAAATATCAATTTTTTGGTCATTTACTCAGTCTTTGAATTTTCTGTTTTAATATTTGTGAATGTTATATACACATAACATTTCATGTTCTTTTAACTGATAATGTGTTTTCTAGTCACAAGTATCTTCATTTGCCAAAACCAATCATGAATACTGGTTGAGAAATGAATGACAGTAGTAACAAGATACTTTGTCTTTGAACTTAGAATATAATAACTTCTTTCCCAATTTGAAAGAATTTGGATTGAAAATGAAATATAAACATTCTGCCATGTTTATCTAATGGAAAATTGTATTCATTGATTTGAATCAGATTTTGCTTTGCTAGAAACAGTCTCACTCATGTCAGGATATGACAGCTGTTTTTCCAGAATCATCATCCAATAAACAGAGTAAAGTTCCAGAGGTTTTGTCTTTCTTATCCAGTTTTCAGATTTTATGAATGTAGTTTTCTTCAACTTCTAATGAGCAGGCTAAAGATATATTTCCAATCTCTGAAGTATGACTTTGTTAGGAATAACTATCTCTTTCATTCTCATTGTTTTGGCCAGTGGTTACAGCTGCGTTTAATGAAGCATTTGACATTGCAGAGTTGCATCTGACCAGTTCTAGTTGTGAATTTGTAAGAATAATATCTTTGCTCATTTTCATTAAATCCTCTTTAAATAATTTGTAATGTCCTGCTTGCAAATTTTGTATGGGTCTGCTTAGGCTGCCATAACAAAATACCACAGCTGGGTGGCTTAAACAACAGAAATCTATTTCTGACAGTTCTAGAGGCTGGAAGTCCAAGGTCAAGGTCTCTGAGGGTTCTTCCTACCCTGCAGACTGCCAAAGCTTGGATATTCTCCACAACTTCAAGATGTATTCAGGATTCTCCTTCTCCTCTGAAGACCAGTGTTTTCTATTAGACTTGAAAGGGAATTACTGATACAATGAAATCTTTCCTGCCATCTTCTCAAGTGGCCTTTACACTGAGTCTGCAGGGAAAGAGGGCAAGAAAGATAGGCAAGAGAGAGAGTCTTCTGGTGTCTTTTTTTTATAGGGACACACTTTCTGTTGGATCAGGGTCCCATCCTTATGATATGGTTTGGCTTTGTGTCCCCACCCAAATCTCATCTCAAATTATAATCCTTAGGTGTTGAGGGAGGGATCTGATGGGAGGTGATTGGATAATGGGGGTGGGTTACCTTCACACTGTTCTCATGATAGTGAGTGAGTTCTCATGAGATCTGATGGTTTTACAAGAGATTTTGTCCCCTCTGCACTCTGTCTTTCCTGCTGCCTTGTGAAGTAGGTACTTGCTTCTCCTTTACCTTCCACCATGATTGTAAGTTTCCTGAGGCCTCCTTAGCCATGCAGGACTGAGTCAATTAAACCTCTTTCTTTTATAAATTACTCAGTCTCAGATAATTTTTATAGCAGTGTGAAAACAGACTAATATACCTTATGACCTCATTTAACCTTAATTGCTTTCTTATTGTCACTGTCTCTAAATACCATCACTTGAGGATCAGGGGTTCAACATATGAATTTGGAGGAACATAATTCAGTTCATAGCAATGAGAAAAATCCAAAAGATAGACATTCAGCACTACTGGGAAAGATTCTACTTTAACTTGTGTTTCTTTTTCCTGGGTGTATCATCAACCTTGGAAAAATAAACCTCTGAATCCATTGAAATCTGCCTCAGACACATTTTGGTTTATATGGTCTTTGGCCATTTGGTCTTAGATGTCAAAATTATTAATGCAAGAAATATTAGTCTTCTTACATGAGGGATTTTAAAACATCCAGGAAAGATTTCATCCTGTCAATAATTTCCTTTCAGTTCTAATAAAAAATACTGATCTTCAGAGGAGGAGAATCCTGAATACAGCTTGAAGTTGTAGAGCTTATCCAAGTCTTGACACATTGAGGATTCTGTGTATTCCGTGCCCATTTTGCAGTGGTGCCGGTGGTGGTAGTGCTAGCGCCTATGGAGACAGCAGTGTAGACAGCAGAGGTGCAGTGGGAGGTGTGTTGAACCATGAGTACCAGACACAGTTTGAATGACATGCATTGAGACTATGTTTTCACTTACATGACTCTCTTACCATTAACAAGAAAGTTGATGATGCATTAGTCATAAAATTATCCTATGACACTGAGGAATTCCTTTCTTCTTCTTTGGAACTAAGAAAAATATAAATTTATTTGAAGATAAATTATTCTACTCTCTTAGCAATAATAAAAAAATTCTTTAAAGAATCTCAAGTAATCTAGGCAATGAAATAATCTGTACAACAAACCCCCATAACACGAGTCTACCGATATAACAAACCTGCACATCTATCCCTGAAATTAAAAGTTAAAAAAAAAGAAATCTCAAATAAGACATGGCTTTCAGAAAATTAAATGCTTATGAAGGGAATCATAAGAAAAAAAAATATATTAGAACGGAGTTGCCTTGTGATACTAACCTAGGCAGAAATGTAATAGAAAATTACAGCTTTTTGGGTGCTGAGACATACCAGGAACAAATTATCATCATTTGCAAAAGAGAAATAAAAGAGAAAATAAAAAATGTTGCCCCTTGGTGACTCTTGGTTCCTCAATAGTTCACCTTGAAACAGGTAAACAATCACAGCAGCAAAAATTACAAATTGTCTCAAATTATGACTGAGACAACTTGGAAGTTAATCATATTTCCCATGTCATAGTTTATTCTTTTAGGTTTAGAAAATTCAGGTCAAACTCAAATGGATCCTCTACTTATGACATAATTGAATTTGCCTTATAAATGAAGGGACTCATTTCACTAATTGAATAGATTATTTTATTATGTCCTCATTGCCATAGAAAATGTCTGTTTCATTGATTTGATTTTATGAGACTTTCAAAAGGATAAATATATCACATGAACTCAACATGTGTGTTAATTTTATTTTGGCAGAGTTTTGGTGTTTTTCACTGTTATTAGTTTTAAGACTTTTTTAAAAGTAGTTTTTGATTCAGAGCAAAACTGAGAGGAAGGTACAGAGATTTCCTATATACCTCTTGCTCCAACACATGCGTGAAATTCCCTATTAGAGAGATACCTCACCATTTACCTATTGAAGACATCTTGGTTGCTTCCAAATTTTGACAATTATAAATAAAGCTACTACACACATTCATGTGCAGGTTTCTGTGTGGACATACATTTTTAATTAATTTGGGTAGATAGCAACAAGCACATTCATGACTCTTAGTTTAGTAAATATGTTTAGGTTTTTAAGAAACTGCCAACCTGTCTTCCAAAGAGGCTGTACCATTTTGCATTCCCACCAGCCAGGAATGAGAGTTCCTGTTGATTCACATCTTCGTAAGCACTTGGTGTTGCCAGTGTTTTGGATTTTAGCCATTCTGATAGGTGTATAGTGTTATCTCATAATTAAACTTGATTTGTTTTTTAAATGCATTTGAATTTTAAAAGTATAATTTATAGCACTTAGATTATCATGTGCTGGTGAGAAAAAATTTTTTTTCATATCTGATATTTATTGCATTTTTTTATCCCAAGAAAAATGTTTCTTGGATTATATCTTTTTAAGTTAAAAGTCACATAAAGTCAGTTTATAGGTACTCCCGAGTACACTAGGGAAATAAGTTTCTAATTAAATTTGTTAAAACTTTTAGAACCTAAATTTGAATAGACTCTTGCTTTTGCTAGTCAAACTATGCCCAGATTCCCATGTTCTGTGTTCCTTAAGGACTCCAATGAGGGTCCTGAGATACTGTGAGGGAAGCAAGTTTGAGAATTCTGACATCTACCACCCTTCAAGCAGAGCAATTTTAAATACTGGGTGCCCTATTTCTTGTAAAATTTTATTGGAAAAAATAACTAAATACAAAAATAGTCACAGGAAGTTACTTGACTAGATGAACACTAAGATTCCCCAAAACGGTGTTCTAGCTTATAAACTACTAAGTTAATTTGTAAAAGCATAGACTTCTGGATATGCAGTCCAGATTCAAACCAGCTATAAGTCAGTAAGATTCTCAGTTGCAGACAGAAGAACTTGTTTAAGCTAGTTTAAGTAGAAAATGAGCTTATTTTCATTTATTTTTATTTTTTAGATACAGTTTCATTCTGTCACCTAGGTTGGAGTGCAGTGGTGCAATCATAGCTCACTGCAGTCTCGACCTCCTGGGCTCAAGATGTCCTCCCTCCTCAGCCTCCTGAGTAGCTGGAGCTACAGAAACACACTACCACACCCCGCTGATTTTTATTTTTATTTTTTTGTAAAGATGGAGGTCTCGCTTTGTTGCCCAGACTGGTCTCAAACCCCTGGCCTCAAGCAATCCTCTTGATTTCTCAAAGTGCTAGGATTACAGGCATGGGCCGCCACCCCTAGCCAATATTTATTTTTTTAAAGTGACTTACATAGCTCATAAACTCTCTGAGAAGGGGAGAGAGTAAAATATGGAGGCTATATAGCCAAGCACAACTCTCAAAGCCATGTAGAATGATTCCATAGAAATCCACCTCTTATACCACTGGGCACAGACACTTCAGCTCACACCACACGAGGCAGTGGCTATTGGAACATCTACCACTATTTGCTACACACACACACACACACACACACACACACACAGACACACAGATTCCTCCTGGTCCATGCTTTTAGAGGTTGCAGCTTCTGAATCAGATTATTGTATGGGTCTGTCTGATCGGTGCCCAAGCTGCAAGGGAGGATTGGAAATCAAGCATCTGACTTGCCTTCTTGGAGAAATAAGTATCACAAGGCAAGAAGCTCCCCCAACATGCAGAAGGAGTATTAAGAAGGTGCTGAGCAGCAGACACTTTTCTCCATTTCTGTTTTCATTCAGGAAATTTTTGTTAGTGCCTACAGAGTATCTGGTACTTTTCTAGATGCTGGGATGGAACAATGTACAAAATGGACAGTGTCCCTCTTTCTTAGAACTTATGAAAGAATAGAGCAGAGAGACAATTAAAAAGTGAATAAATAAATGTTCAATATGTCAGATGTCAAGTGCTAAAAAATAAATCAGGATAAAGGGACAGAGAAAAAGAGCCCATTAGACAGGGTAGTCAGCGAGGATTACTAGGATGATCACATGTGAGAAGAAGCCTGAAAGTATTAATAGTAAGGAAACAAGCCATGCCACTATCTCAGAGAATAGCACCACAGGAAGAAAGACCAGCTCACGGAAAGCCATGAAGTAGGGCAAATATATTTCACACACTGATAATAAATACACTCACAGACCCTTTACGAAAATGTGCGAAGCTCAGAGTCAGCTATTACCTGATGTTACCAAAACCTTGAATATACTTCCAAAATTAAGGTTGCCAAACCACAATTACAAGTCTCTGTCTTAGTCCATTTGTGCTGCTATAACAAATCTCATAGAATGGACAGTTTATAAAGAACAGAAACCTATTTTTCACAGTTCTGGAGGCTGGGAAGTTCCAGATGAAGGTCTTGGTAGATTCACTGGCTGATGAGATCAGTTCCTGCTTCCAAAATGGCATCCGT
The DNA here is from genome assembly GCA_004027835.1 of Alouatta palliata. Taxonomy (NCBI): domain Eukaryota; kingdom Metazoa; phylum Chordata; class Mammalia; order Primates; family Atelidae; genus Alouatta; species Alouatta palliata. The sequence continues at coordinate 14,630 of PVKV010028879.1, read as the reverse complement.
TGGAATGCTGTGTTAATGACAGAATGCTTCTGTCTGATGACATAAGGCAAAAGAGAAAAAGGGATGAACTCCCTCTAGCCCTGTGATTAGGATGCCTCATCCCATTTATGAGGGTAAAGCCCTCATGAATCATGACTCATGACTCAACCACCTCCCCAAAGCTACATCTCGGTTTCAATATGAATTCTGGAAGGGACAAAAACATTCAAAACATAGAGGCCCCAATAGAGGCCCCAAAGGGAATTGGGGCCTCTATGTTTTGAATGTTTGAATATATATTCAAAGCACCTGAGGGCTAATAGAAGGAAGCAGACCTCTAACCATCAACACAAACTGTGAAGCTCCACACAGAAGCAGATCTTAGGCCATCAAGAGCAAAATCTCGAGTTGCATTGCTGGTTCTCTGTTGCAGCTGCTACAATAGAACCTTATAAAGAGAAAGATATTTTTACTGCCAAAGACCAGAGTCAGAGTGCAGAAGTAAAAACCTGACAGTGGATGGAGAATAATTCCCAAACAAGCTCACTTTGAAGAGTAAACAAGATTAGCATTTATCCAAAGCAGCCAATGACCTTCAATCTTACATGTAATAAACGGGACTAAGTCCTGCCTGGAGTTTAAAGTTATTTAAGTATACATAATACTTCCATTTTCATACAAGCATTAACTTGCTCACTCTACTGAGTAGAAAGCCCAGTTAAAAGTTTTAAGAAATTCAGCTGGAGCTGGATGAAATGAGAAGCAAAGGATATTTAGTAAGGATAACGTGGAATCTCAACAAAGCAAAGGACAGGAATAAGTTGGAAAAGGGACTCGAATGTCTAAGTGTTTACTTTCTCCTTCATTCATCTCTTCTTCTGTCTCCGTCTACTTCATTTCTCTTTTTCTTCTTACACACTGGCTTCTATTTTTCTGGTGAAAAATAGCAACCAGCAGCCCTCATTCTTACCTTTCATCATATAGGAATCCAAAGAGATTGATTTTTTTTTCAGTCAGTTCTAACGCCAGAATTTCCAAAGATAGACTCTACTTTCAAGGAATATATTGGATCTTTGCCCTCAGGTCCTGAACAGGGCTTCAAAAACCCTTGGAATTTCCTGGATAATATGAGTCTTCGTTATGCTCATGAAGTGTGAGTCATTATGGGTTCCTAGCTAGCTTCAGGATGGAGGCTGCTCACCAGAAGGACCAAGGACATGACAAGGGGGTTGGAATTTTCTATCGCTGAACGTGTAGGGAAGGGATGGGTGCTGGAGATTGACTGCAATGACATGATTGATGATTTCGTCAATCATACCTATGTAACAATGTCCCAACAAAGACTAGACACTGAGGCTCAGAGGAATGTCCTGGTGGATGGACATATTGATGTGCCAGGAGGGTGGGGCACCCTGACTCTGTAAGGAGAGAGCATGGAAGCTCCACTCCTAGAATCCTTCAGATCCTTCCTTTTGTGACTCTTCATTTGGCCATTCCTGGGTGATATCCTTTATAAGAAGACTGTGACTGTAAGCATCACACTTTAAGTTCTGTGAGTTGTTCTAGCAAATTATTGAACTTATAAAAGCCTCCAACTATGTACCTGGTCAGTCAGAAATGTGAGTGGCCTGGGAATCCCGCTTGCGACTGTTGTCTGAAGTGACAGCTATCTTGCAAAGGATAGAGACACCTGCAGAGTCTGAGGCTTGCTAACACCAGGTAATTAATGCCAGAATTGAATTGCACTTCACCCACCTGGGACTGACATAGAAGAAACTCTGACTAACCAAGCCTATTCAATGAGAAAAAATAGTGAGATAATGCAATTAACTAAACTTGGATCTTCCTCCCACCCTGAACCAATCAACTGTCACATTTACAAACATGGTGGCACCCATGACAACCATGTGAATTTAGAGGGGAGAGCAGCTCCTAGAAAACAGAAGCAGAGCAAACAATATCCTGGTAGTTTACTCCCACTATTCAGAGCCTCGATGACAGACCAAGTGTGTTATACATTTCATTTCTAAATCTAGTCAGATCTACAGATGGCTCTGCTGGTGCTGTAAATCTACGTAATTGTTCCCTGTGTCTGGAGAATACATGTAATGGTAAGCTTCTAAATGTTAAAACATTCAATAAGACAAATAAAACGTTCTTCAGCAGCTAAAACATCTGATATTAAAATTGAGAGTTTATAAATAGTAACTTGATCTTATAAACAGCCAGCTTTAAATTCCATGTATCTCGAAAATTATTCAGTGTTTTTCTCAAGTGTATATTTTCTTTGGCCCAACAGATAAGTACCCTCCTAAACACAACCCTGAAAATAAACGTAAGATCTATTCTGGCATTACATGTGCAAAAGAGAGGAGTAGTTTCCCATGTGGTACAGTGGTAAGCTTAATATGGCTACAAAGAATTAAAGCCTTGTGGAGCTAACAGAATAAAGATGAACAGGCCAGGTGTGGTGACTCATGTCTGTAATGCCAGCACTTTGGAAGGCTGAGGTGGGTGGATCACTTGAGGCCAGGAGTTCAAGACTAGCCTGGCTAACATGGTGAAACCCTGTCTCTACTAAAAATACAAAAATTAGCTGGGCATAGTGTCATGCACCTGTAATCACAGCTACTCGGGAAGCTGAGGCAGGAGAATCTCTTGAACCTGGGAGGTGGAAGTTGCAGTGAGTCGAGATCATGCCACTGCACTCCAGCCTGGGCAACACAGCAAGACTCTGTCTCAAAAAACAAAAACCAAAAAAGACGAGCTTGGTCTATTTTCACTAGCAAGCACACACAAGAAAGAGAACACTTTTAGCCGCCTCTGCTACTGCCAGCTAAATTCCTCCCTCAGACCCTATAAATGTGTTCTATATCTTGCAGAAAACCAAGGCAAAACTGCATGCACCAGCTCTTTGCCTCTATATTGCAATTGCCTGGGAATTTATCTGTTTCTCTCAGAAGGAACTGAGAGTACAGACTGTCTTCTGTTTCATCCTCAAGACCAGTACAATGCCTAAAACATAGCAGGAGTAAAATAAATATTTTCTTATATTTGCATTATTTGATGATCTTTTCATAAATGACCTAAACTGTCTGTTGGTTTGTGGGTGCGTAAATGAAGATAATTATATTCCTGACTTCACTAGGTTGTTATGAGGATTAAATGCCCCATAAATGCTTCTGTGATTGCTTTTGATAACTGAGACCCGGCTGACAATCATTATTCACTGATTAGAAGCCACCAGACCCAAAGCAAGTTATTTATAGGTGGAGAAATCATAGGAGAATATTTCACAAGAGGTCCAGGTCACTGTTCTCAAAATAAGTAGCAAATGGAGCCTCACTGCTCAACCATCCCGTTTCTTGTCTTCTCTGTAGTCATTACACTCTGGATGTTATTAGTTTTTTTAACACATCTCAGCTCATTTACACATTCATATTTACTAGTTACTATTTATTTGTTCTCAACAAGTTATCAACATAATTTATTAGGAGCCAAATAAGGTAGCATCAGTTTACTTTATTCTCCACATTTAGAGACATTATTACACTTGTAATACTGCGATAAAAAAGAATCTGGTGCTTTTCCATTTATTTTATTAAATCACTTTGCTTGAGGGTAGTTGGTAAGTGTCATTCACCTTTCAAATATGCAAATATGCTAACTCTATTCATTAAGATTTCATCCATTCATAGACGGGTGTTGAACAATGAGAACACATGGACACAGGGAGGGGAGCATCTCACACTGGGGTCTGTTGGGGGAAAAAAGGGGAGGGACAGCAGGGGGTGGGGAGTTGGGGAGGGATAGCATGGGGAGAAATAACAGATACAGATGATGGGGAGGAAGGCAGCAAATCACACTGCCATGTGTGTACCTATGTAACAATCTTGCATGTTCTTCACATGTACCCCCAAACCTAAAATGCAATAAAAAGTATATATATAAAAAAAAAGATTTCATCCATGCTATCCTAAGATAGTAATCAATAAAATAAAGCTATCTATCATTGGAAGCAAATTATAGTATATAGAGATTAAATTGTATTTCTAAGAAATAATTCTTTTTATAGAAATTAAGAATCATATTATCCCCTTCGTACCATAATTTTTAAAGAAATAATTTCAGCTTATGGTTTTAAACACATGTACACACTCATTTTGGAATGAAAAAGTATACATAATGTTCCAGTAGGCAAATAAAATCTTTTTTTAACCAAAGGTGAAAAAAATACTTCAGAATGAACCCCTTGGATGCCAGCAGAAAAATTTTGGAAAATAGTGCTACTCAAGAGGATGGTGGATACAAGCCAAGAATTTATGTTTAACCCCTGAATAAAGGAAATACTAGAAAGAAAAAAGTCACACACATAATTAAATATGGTTTAATTAGTAAAGGCAATGTCATTCTTTTGAATCATTTTGATGGAGGATAAGAGGAAAGCTCATCTTCTAGAATTTAAATGTATTGCATAGAATAAAGGTATTTACACTTACCAACCAAATTAATTTAACATAAAAATTGAAGTTATTTGAACAAGTAATTGCGTAATCAGAACTTTTATTAAAGCCATTTTTAGAATGTTATTAATTCAAGATGATATTTTTTAAATCTCCCACTAAAAGGACTATTCCAAATTGTCCAGTGTATTTAAATGTGGAGTAAATTCTCTGCTACCATGAATGCACCGAAAGCCATTTCATTGGAAACATGTTGGTAATGTCCCTACCCTTTCACATAAACAAAAGTGAGTTTGTTACCTAAGAAATGCATTCCATTCTTAATTGAGATTTTAATCCTAAATCTTTGTTCCAAACAAGTTATCAGGAAATTATAAGCGAGGGTCTACTTACTTCTGACTCAAAGTAAAACATCGTAATTTACTGTTGGTGATCACAACCCCTGCATCTCACCACTGGTATGCTAAACACGCCATTTCTTGAGTTATTGCCAGTTAACATTCACTTTGTGATATATGAATATCACCAGGGAAATTCAGAGCCCTTCAGCCACTTACGTATCATGTTAATATTCCCAAGTGGTTTTATTAAAAGTGCCAGCATTGCTCCCCATTAGAAGTTGTCATGCAATGTTTTATTTTGATATTTTACTTCACTGATTTTCATCATAGTTTCCTACCCAGGTTCCAGACACTATGACTGCATTCATAAACTTGCATATAATATGCATATGAAATCATATTTCCTTCTTGGACACATTAGCAAAATTCCATCTGTCTGTTCCTTTTTAAGTTGTTAAGTTTTCCACATTGAAAACAGAATTGGGTTACAATTACCTACTATGACTTCTCATCAAAATAACATTTTAAGTTGTATATAATATTGTTCCACATTATCCCTTCCCTGAGGACTTTAAAATACTTCACACACCCAAATATTTTTACAAGAAACCTAATAGCATATTAAAGTATTTTAAAGTTGAAAGGAACTTTTAGAGATTTTTCTAATCTAACCACTTCATTTTCTCAGATAACAAATTCTGAGCTTTAAAAGATTGGAGGAACAGGAGGGCACAGCGGGTGCGAATGTGAACTTGGGGGCCAGACCAGACTGACTGGATGCAAAGGCTGTTTCCACCACATCCTCACTGGGGGACTTAGGCAAGTTGTCTGTGACACTTCTCTGCACCTCATTTCCGTGTCTATAAAATGGTATAAGACCAACTTTATAGAGTTGCCATGAGAATTATTAATAAATGAGCAAATACATCCATTACCATAGAGAAGGGTTGTTCCCCATTCAGTCACCTTAAATACTCCTGATTAGTGATTCCGAAAGATGAAGCAGAGTCCTATAGTCCAGCTTCATCCTCTCCCTCTCTCCCACAGAATCTGCCCTTTCCTGCTCCTCTTAGATTATCTTTAATATGGAAATTCCCACTTTTCAGACATCTATATAATACCCGGATTCAGCGTTTGGAAGCCTGTTGTTGCCACATTGTCTGATATTAGCTCCCTTAGTCGTAAATAACATTTTGAGTCTCCATCTGACAGATTTTGTTATCCCTCTCATTTGGTTCAAAACTCTGGCAAGGACAAGTTATGGTATCCATCTAAGTGTCCATCAGTGGAATAACGGATAAAGAAAATGTGGCATATCTACAAAAGAGGATACTATTCAGCCTTAAGAAAGAAGGAAATCCTGTCATTTGCAACAACATGGATGAACCTGAAGGACATTATGCAAAGTGATGTAAGCCAGGCATAGAAAGACAAGTAGCCATGTTCTCACTTATATGTAGAATCTAAAACAATCAAACTCATAGAAGCAAAGTAGAATGGAAGTTACTACAGCCTTTGAGCCTAGGGAGAATGGGGATATATGGGTCAAAGGACACAAAGTTGCAGTTAACCAGGAGAAGCAAATAATAAGCATTTCAGGGGCTGGATACGTTAATTGCTTCATTCAGTCATTCTGCACTGTATACATACATCATTACATCACTTTGTAACTCATAAGAATATATATAATTATAATTTGGCAATTAAAAATGATAAATAACAAAAAGAATTCTAGTAAAGAAAACCATCAGTGAAGCCCTTAAAACACCAACATAAGGCACAGAGCTCACATAGTCCCCAGCACAGGGTAGGCATTTAATAGACATTAGCAGTGGCCTTCCTTATTTTGTCTTGCTCCAAGCTTCCTATCACACTAGCAACAAAATTAATATTACAACCCAAATCCCTTATTCATAGCACTAAGATCTCATCTGTGGACAGAAAACCGAGCTTGGATTAGCTAATACCTAAAGATCACACTGTGTCTATCTCAAGCTCTTCAGGCCAACTTACCCAACAGTCACTAAGCCCCAATGTGAGACAAATGTTCACTGTAAATATTCACTAAATATTGTTCAGGACCTACAATTCAATTAACAGTAATTTATGTTCTTACAGAGAGTGTTTAAATCATATCTTTATACTTTGAGACATTCAAATATAAAAGCAAAATCTTAATTTAGCCACAGCTTTTATTTCTCAGATAAATAAACGGCATTTCTTTGATACGAGTTCAGTTTCTAAATGCTATACTGCTCTTTTAACTTTTGAGGCTATAATTTTCCATTTAAATTTGCTATTTGCCATTTCCTACAATTACCCACCTATATATGCACTCTATAGAGACCATACACAGAGCAGATCTTTTTTTATTCCTCATAGATTCCTTTTTGAAAGTTTCATAGTTTTATATAAATGTCTATGAACGTTTCTGTGGCGTAACTTCCAATAATAAATTTGAAGTCTCTTTTGCGCAGTTGGATCTTTTTCATTGGTCTCATGTATCACATATCACCCCACATCAGTCCCCTACTCAGAACGCCCCAACGTCTCCCCATTGGGCATAAAGTTAAACCCTTTAAAGTCCCCTGCGGACTGGATCTGCCTCTCTCTCTGACCTCGCTTCCAGGGAGCTCTCCCTGTCGTTCAAGCTGTTCTAGCTGCAGTTCGTCAACCTTCGGTTCCTGGGAGATGCCAAGGGCACTCGCATCTCACGCACTTGCTGTTCCCTCTGCTAGGAACTTTCTCCCCTCAGGGATTTGCTTGTCTCTCTCCCTCACTTCACTCGGGTCTCTGCTCCAATGCCATCTCCTCAGAGATGTCTCCTGAACACCTTTAAAACATTCTCATTCTCCCGTTTTTTCACTCCCAATCACTTGGATTATTTCATTTTCTTCATGGCTCTTATCATTATTTGATAAAACACATGTCTTCGTTTCTTTGTTATCTGTCCTCCTACTGAAATGTAAGGCCCATGAAGCCAGAGATTTGATTTGCTTTATACCTGTAGTTCAGGAACATGGTACATACAAATGGGTTGAATTAATAAATAACAAACGAATCCCTGCATGCCAAGAACTTAGCACAGTCCCTAGCTTATAGTGAGTACCAAGTAAGTGGTGGTTGAATAAATGAAAAAAATAATTTGTTTAACAAATCATACAGCTAATGTGCACTCAGAACAGAAAGTGTGACTTGCCTTCCTTTAGATATCTTAGAAACTAATGTGAGAGATCACTGCATGCACTAAAAATTAAATGCAGTACTGTGTGAAGCTGCATGTAGTCAGTTCTGAACAATTGTGTCTAAATCACTGATAAGGCTAATAAGTGTGTGTCTGCTTAGGAAGCAGAGTTTGATGCAGGCTGTACATTTTTGGTGTGGCTGGTACTGGTTGTTCCTTTCTATGTTTAGTGCTTCTTTCAGGAGCTCTTGTAAAGCAGGCCTGGTGGTGATGAAATCTCTGAGCTATTGCTTGTTCATAAAGGACTTTATTTCTCCTTTGCTTATGAAGCTTAGTTTGGCTGGATATGAAATCCTAGGTTGAAAGTTCCTTTCTTTAAGGATGTTGAATATTGGCCCCCACTCTCTTCTGGTTTGTAGTGTTTCTGCTGAGAGATCTGCTGCGAGTCTGATGGGCTTCCCTTTGTGGGTAACCTGACCTTTCTGTCTGGCTTCCCTTAGCATTTTATCCTTCATTTCAACCCTGGTGAATCTGATGGTTATGTGCCTTGTCATTGCTCTTCTTGAGGAATATCTTTGTGGTGTTCTCTGTATTTCCTGGACTCGAATGTTGGCTTGCCCTGCTAGGTTGGGAAAGTTCTCCTGGAAAATATCCTGAAGAGTGTTTTCCAGCTTGGATTCATTCTCTCTGTCACATTCAGGTACACCTATCAAATGTAGATTAGGTCTTTTCACATAATCCCATATTTCTTGGAGGCTTTATTCATTTCTTTTTACTCTCTTTTCTCTAATCTTGCCTTCTCATTTTATTTCATTGAGTTGATCTTCAATCTCTGATATCCTTTCTTCTGCTTGGTCGATTTGGCTATTGAAACTTGTGTATGCTTTGCAAAATTCTCATGTTGTGTTTTTCAGCTCCCTCAATTCATTTATATTCTCTGTGCTGTGTATTCTCATTAGCATTTTGTCAAACCTTTTTTCAAATTTCTTGGTTTCTTTGCATTGGTTAGCACATGTTCTTTTATCTCTGAGAAATTTGTTATTACCCACTTTCTGAAACCTGTTTCTGTCAATTCGTCAGACTCATTCTCCATCCAGTCTTGTTCCCTTGCTGGTGAGGAATTGTGATCTCTTGGAGGAGGAGAGGCATTCTGGTTTTTGGTGCTTTCATCCTTTTTGTACTGGTTTCTTCCCATCTTTGTGGATTTATCTACCTGCGGTCTTTGTAGTTGGCAACTTTCAGATGGGGGTCTTTGAGTGGACATCCTTTTTGTTGATGATGAAGTTCTTTCTGTTTTTTAGTTTTCCTTCTAACAGTCATGTCCCTCTTCTGTAGGACTGCTGGAGGTCCACTCCAGGCCCTGCTTGCTTAGGGGTCACGTGCAGCAGCTGCAAAACAGTAAGGGTTACTGCCAGTTTCTTCTCCTGTTATCTTTGTCCCAGAAGGATACCTGCCAGATGTCAGCCTGAGCTCTCCTTTATGAGGTGTCTCTGGATATATGGGGGTCGGGAAGCTGCTTGAGGAGACAGTCTTTCCCTTATAGGAGCTCATGTGCTGAGTTATGAGGTCCATTGTTCCATTCAGAGTTGCTGGGCAGGTACATTTAAGTCTGCTGCACTGGAACTTATAACTGGCTTTTTTTCCCAGATGCTCTGTCCTGGGAAGGTGGGGCTTTATTTATAAGTTCCTAATGTGCTGTTGCCTTTTCTCAGAGATGCCTTGCCCAGCAAGGAGGCAGCCTAGTCACAGTCAGCCAGCAGAGGTGTTGCTGAGCTGCCCTGGTCTTTGCCCAGCTGCTGTGTGAACTTCCTTGTGGTTTTGTTTATAGAGGTGTAGTTAGAACTGCCTCGGTAATGGTGGTCTGCCTCAGTAATGGTGGACTGTCTCTGTAATGGCAAACTGCCTCTGTAATCACGGACACCCTTCCCCCCACAGAGCTGGACCAACCGAGGTCCAGCTGTGTTTGCTGTGAAACTCTAAATCCAGAGCATTTCAGATTGCTGGTCTTTGTGGGGGTGGGACTTGCTAAGCCAGATTGCCTGGCTCCCTGTTTCAGCCCCCTTTTTTTCAGTTGAATGGGCAACTCTGTCTCCCAGGCGTTCCAGGCACCAGTTGAAACAGCACCCAGATTTGTGTGAGTTTTTGTGCAGAGACTCACTCCCTGCACCGGCTGAAACAGCTGTACTGAAGACTCATGGTGCCTTTCTGCCCAGGAATTTCCTGGTCTGTGGGCAGTAAAAATTCATCTGGAAATGCAGTTATCACTCACCCTCTGCGTTCTCACTGGGAACTGCACTCCAGAGCTGATCCTAGTTGGCCATCTTGAATCCTCTCCTCATCTTATAAGGACACTCACAATATTGAAAAGGGCCCCACACTTGTGACCTCATTTTACCTTAATTGCTTCTTTAAAGTCCTCCAAATACAGTTCTGAGATATTAGGAGTTAAACTTCAAAATATGTATTTGAGGGAGGGGAATACAATTCAGCCCACAACACCACCTAGGAGCATTCATAACCCCAAAGGACTTGTGTATGACCTTTCCACTGGGTAGATTCAGCCCCATATGAAGAGCACACAGCTTGACTGCATTTCAGCTTCCACTCTTCCCTCAGGAAGAAAACCCTGAGCAGAGCACAACCTACACATCTGTAGGCTGTGGCCCAATCTGTACCCAAATACTCTGTCTTCCCACCTGTTGCTGTACATAGGCACTCCGTCCTTCTATGCAGAGCTGATCCATCCATTTGTGCACTTGATTTTTGCTCATTCACCTTCTTGAGGCCTCACTGGCAATTCATCACCTCTCTCTGCTCCATCATCAATTTTTCCTCTCTAACTAACCACTCCCTTCAACATACAAACATGTTAGTTATCTCATCTTTAACCCCACCTTTCATCCCAAATTCGACCTCACATCCCCTTCCCCAAGCTATTATCATCTCCCTGTGCCCCTCATGGCAAACCTTCTAAAGCAGTAGGATAAAGTCACTGGTTCCAGTTAGCAACCTTGCATTCTCTCTCATGTCAACTCTGACAACTAACTCTCTCCTCTCCATAAAAAACCATTCTCCTCAAGGTCATCAAAGGCCTCCATGTTGCTAAATCTAAAAATCAAAGTCTTGTCCTTATGTTACTTTATCCCTCAGCAGCATTTGACACAATTGATCAAACACAACATTTGATATTTGTGTGTGTCTGTGTGTGTGTGTGTGTGTGTGTGTGTGTGTGTGTGTGAAACTTGGCTTCTTCTTTTCTCTGACCTCTTAACCCTGACGCTCCCTGAAGTTTAGTCCTTGAACTTTTTTCCTCCATCTACTGACTTGGTGAGCTCAGTCTTACTGTTTTAAATACCATCTATACCCCAGTACTCTCAAACTTTCTCTCTCTCCTGAACTCTAAGCATGAATATCCAATTGTCTAGTCAACATCCTCTCTTGGATGTTGTGGTAGTCAGAATTCTAAAATGATCCCACAAGATTCCTGGCTCCTGGAAATCCCTAAGGTTATAAATAGGATGGGTCTCACTCCTGTAGTTGTTAAGTTTCATTGTATTTAAGAAATGGAGGCCAGGTGCAGTGGCTCACACCTGTAATCCCAGCACTTTGGGAGGCCAAGGCAGGTGGATTATGAAGTCAAGAGATCGAGACCATCCTGAACAACATGGTGAAACCCCATCTCTATTAAAAATACAAAAAAATTAGCTTGGCATGGTGGCACACACCTGTAGTCCCAGCTACTCAGGAGGCTGAGGCAGGAGAATTGCTTGAACCTGGGAGGCAGAGGTTGCAGTGAACCAAGGTCGCACCACTGCACTCCAGCCTGGCACCTGGTGGCAGAGTGAGATTCTGCCTCAAAAAAAAAAAAAAAGAAAGAAAGAAAGAAATGGAGATATTCATGTGGACCTAGCCTAATCACATGAACCCTTTAAAAATTGAGTTTTCTTCCACTGATCTCAGAAGAGAAAATCAGAGAGTTGAAGCAGGAGAGGAATTCAGCAGGAGGGAAATTTTCCACTGTTGAAGATGGAGGGGGCCTTGGAGCAGGAACCCAAAGTGCCCTACATTGCTGAGAGCAGCTCCCACCTGACAGCCAGCAAGAAAACAGGGACCTCAGTCCTACAACCACAAGAAACTCCATTCTCCCAACAACTTGGACTAGCTCAGAAGTGGATCATTCCCTAGCACCTCCAGACAAGAACTCAGCCTCCAGCATCTTGATTTCAGCTTTGTGAAGCCCTGAGCAGAGAATCCAGCTGTCCACTGCCTGACTTCTGACTTAAAAAAAACTGAGTTCTTAAGTGAATGTTGTTTTAACCCACTATATTTCTGTTAATTTGTTGTACAGGGGGAAAAATCAACTCATACAAATATGCAGCACCTTAAGCTCAACTTTTCCAAAATTGAACTTCATCTTTCCTTTAAATCTGTTTCACGTCAGTCCTCCCCATAGTCATTGATTGAGCCACCTCCCTTGCAGTGGCTTGGGCCAAAACACTTGTATTCATTCTTGACTCCTTTCTTGCTCTTACAACTCACATTCAAACTGTCAGGAAATTCCACTGGCTGTGTTTTCAAAATATATCCAAGTCTTCATACTCCTTACCACATTATCTGCTACCACTTCTGTCTAAGCCATCCAGCCACCATCATCATCTCTCACTTAGATTGTTATAAGAGCCTTTTAGTCATATGACCTCAATATCCATGCTCAACACAATGGCCAAAGGAGGCTTTTTTTTTTTTTTTTTTAATTTAGAGACAGGACCTCATTCATTCCTACAAGTGCAGTGATGCAGGCGTAGCTCACTGTAACCTCAGACTGGGCTCAAGTGCTCCTCCTACCTCAGCTTTCCGAGTAACAGGGCACAGGCATGCAGCACCATGCCTGGCTAATATTTTTCTTTTTTTTTTTTTTTTTAGAGACTATGTCTTGCTTTGTTGCCTACACTGGTCTCAAAACCCTGATCTCAAGAGATACCTCAGCCTCAGCCTCCCAAAACATTGGGATTACAGGTATGAGCCACTGTGCCCAGTCCAAAGGAGCCTTTTGAAGACTACAAGTCAGATCATGTAACTCCTCTCTCACTAAAAGCCTTAATATTATCACTATGTAATATATCCATGTAGCAAAACTGCACTTATACCCCTAAATCTATGCAAATAAAAAAATTAGTAAGAATTTGCACCAGAGAAGAAACAAATAGTTCTGACACTGTCCCTGAATAGCTTCCAGTCCTGCTATCAGTATTCTAAAGACAGAAAAACAAGAAAAGGGGCATCTGAACATCGATTCAAACATATTATTACCTTATTTCCAACACTACAGTTCTTCTCTCACTCTATAATATTATAAACAAAACTCAGTGAAAGGAAGTGTTATCCCTACACCCTCAAATTATCTGAGAACAATAAGAGGCCTAGATGATCTCTGCTTTGAAATCCTTCGTTGAAAATTATTATGATAAAGCAAAGAAAAAGCAAAAAGAAAAGAAGGAAGGGAGGTAGGGAGGAAGGAAGGAAGGAAGGAAGGAAGGAAGGAAGGAAGGAAGGAAGGAAGGAAAGAAGGAAGAAAGGAAGGGAGGGAGGGAAGGAGAAGAAGGAGGAGGAAGAAGAAGAAAAAAGAAGAAGGAGGAGGAAGAGGAGGAGAAGGAAGAGGTGGAGGAGGAAGAGTGGGAGAAAGAAAAAAGAAAGAAAGAAGAAAGAAAGAAAGAAAGAGGAAGAAGGAAAGAAGGGAGGGAAGGATAGAGAGAGGGAGGGAAGAAGGGAGGGAGAAAGAGAGGAAGAGAGGAAGGGGGAGAGGAAAGGAAAGGAAAGAAAAGAGAGGAAGGAATGAAGGAGTGGATGAAGGGAGAAGAAGGAAAGAAAGAAAGAGAGTAAGAGAGAAAGAAAGAGAGAGAAGGAGAAGGAAGGAAGGAAGGAAGGAAGGAAGGAAGGAAGGAAGGAAGGAAGGAAGGAAGGAAGGAAGGAAGGAAGGAAGGAAGGAAAGGGAAGGAAGGGAAGGAAGGTAGTCCCCGTACTTTGGAAGGCCGAGGTAGGAGGATCAACTGAGGTCAGGAGTTCAAAACTAGTCTGACCAACATGGAAAAGCCCCGTCTTTACCAAAAATACAAAATCAGCCGAGTGTGATGGCACATGCCTTGATCCCAGCTACTCAGGAGGCTGAGGCAGGAGAACAGCTTGAATCTGGGAGGCGCAGGTTGTGATGAGCCAAGTTTGCACCACTGCATTCCAGCCTGGGCAACAAGAGTGAAACTCCAAAAAAAAACAAAAGAAGAGAGGAGAAAGGGGAGAGAAGGGAGGAGAGAGGAGAGAAGGGAGAGGAGAGGGAAACAAGCAAGTTATGGCTCATAAATTTTCAGAGCTGTGTTTTTCCTGCAGAATTGGAAACTAAGGTAGAAAGGGAGTTAGTACAGAGAAAGAGAATGAACAAGAAAGAGAAAGAGAAACAGAAAGAGGAAAGAAAGAAAGACAAGAAAGAAAGAAAGAAAGAAAGAAAGAAAGAAAGAAAGAAAGAGAGAGAGAAAGAAAGAAGAAAGAAAGAAAAAAAGAAAGAAGAAAGAAACAAAGAGACAAAGAAAGAAAGAAAGAGAGAGAGAGAGAAAAAGAAAGAAAGAACAAGGGAGAGGAAGGAAGAAAGGGAGGGAGGGAGGGAGGGAGGGA
>PVKV010028878.1:0-24381 GCA_004027835.1 Alouatta palliata | reverse complement strand
CTATAGCCCAGGCTAGAGTGCAGTGGCGCGATCTCGGCTCATCACCGCCTCCCGCTTTTGGGTCCCGGTTCAAGCAATTCTCCTCCCTCAGCCTCCTGAGTAGCTGGGATTACATCACAAGCCACCATGCCCAGCTAATTTTTTTGTATTTTTAGTAGAGACGGGGTTTCACCATGTTGGCCATGCTGGTCTTGAACTTCTGACCTCATGATCCACCTGCCTCGGCCTCCCAAAGTGCTGGGATTACAGGCATGAGCCACCACGCCCAGCCCTTTTGTGGTGTTTTTACTTAGTCTTGCCCCACCCCTTCCCCTGCATGGCAGCAGTCTTGGTCTTTTTTTTTTTTTTTTTTGAAACAGGGTCTGCAAAAACAGCCCAGGTTGAAGTGTATTGGTACAATCATGGCTTACTGCAGCCTCCCACATCAGCCTCCTGAGTAGCTAGAATTACAGTTATGTGCCACCATACCCAACTAGGTTTTTTTGTTTGTTTGTTTGTTTGTTTTAAGATGGAGTCTCGCTCTGTCACCAGGCTGGAGCACAGTGATGCAATCTCAGCTCACTGCAACCTCTGACTCCCTGGTTCAAGCGATTCTCCTTCCTCAGCCTCCTAGGTAGCTGGGATTATAGGCACATGCCACCAGGCCCAGCTAATTTTTGTACTTTTAGTAGAGACGGGGTTTCACCAGGTTGGCCAGGATGGTCTCGATCTCCTGACCTTGTGATCCACCCGCCTCAGCCTCCCAAAGTGCTGGGATTACAGGCGTGAGCCACCATGCCCAGCCCCAGCTAGTTTTTTAAAGTGTTTGTAGAAATAGGGTCTCACTATGTTGTCAGGGCTGGTCTCAAACTCCTGGCCTCAAGTGATCCTCCTGCCTTTGCCTCCCACAATGTTGGGATTACAGGCATGAGCCACTGTACCTAGCCAGCAGTTTTGGACTTGAGACAACAGTAGCACAGTTCTCAGTTCCCACCCTCCAAAGAGAGCAGGTTAGCTTATTTGCAAACTACCATGTGCATCTGTTCTTGTCTGGGGGATACCTGAAGAATTGATGTGAGATGCTGTGTCTCTTGCCTAAAATCAGGCCACTGCTCAGAAAAGATGCCTGGCGCAAGAGGTTACAGGTAGAGACATGCAATAGACCACTTTAAACCCAGAGGGGAAGCTTGGATAATTTAGACATTCAAAAGCAACTCCCGGGCACAGCGGCTCACATTTGTAATCCTAACACTTTGGGAGGCTGAGGCAGGCAGATTGCTTGAGCCCAGGAGTTTGAGACCAGTCTGGACAACACAGCAAGACCCTGTCTCTACAAAAAATTTTAAAAATAGCTGAGCATGGTGGCATGCACCTGTAGTCCCAGGTACTTGGAAGACTGAGGGGGAAGGATTGCTTGAGCCCAGAAGTTTGAAGCTGCAGTGAGCCATGATTGTGCCACTGCACTCCAGCCAGTGCAATAGAGCAAGTCCCTGTCTCAAAAAAAAATTTTATATAAATTTTTAAAGCAGCTATAAGCCAAGTACAGTGGCTCATGCCTATAATCCCAGTGCTTTGGAGGCCAAGATGGGAGGACCCGTTGAGGCCAGGAGTTTGAGGTTAGCCCGGGCAATATGGCAAGACCTCATCTTTACAAAAAATAAAATTTTTAAGAAGTTAGCTGGCATGTAACTATTTAGGAGGCGAAGATGGGAGGATCATTTGAGTTCAGGGGTTAGAGGCTGTAGTGAGCCATGACTGCACCACTGCACTCTAGGCCTGGATGTTGACTCAAGTGAAAATGGAAGGAAGGAAGGAAGGAAGGAAGGAAGGAAGGAAGGAAGGAGGGAAGGAGGGAAGGAGGGAGGAAAGAAAGAAAGAGAGAGAGAGAAAAGGAAAGAAAGAAAGAGGGAGGGAGGGAAGGAAGGAATGAAAGAAAGGAGGAAAGGAGGGAGGGAAGGAGGGAGGGAGGGAGGGAGGGAAGGAAGGAAGGAAGGAAGGAAGGAAGGAAGGAAGGAAGGAAGGAAGGAAGGAGAAAAAAGAAAAGAAAGAAGGAAGAAGGGAAGGGGAAGGGAGGGAAGGGAAAGCTTAGCCGGTCATGATGGCACATTCTTATAGTCCCAGCCACTTGGGACACAGAAACAAGAAGATCACATGAGCCTGGAGTTTGAGGCTGCAGTGAGCCATGATCATCACTGCACACCAGCCTAGATGACAGAGCGAGATCCATCTCAACAAAAATACAACAGCTCTGTATACAGGAAATTTAGAATGCCACACGGATGCCCAGGGCAAAACGCATGCTCAGAAAAGCCCTGAAACTTTTGTCACAGGCTGATCCTTAGGCTCAGAACAAGTCTAGCTAAGTGTTAAAAGAGTTCCAGCCAACTTGCAGAAGATGGAAGAGGTAATTAGCTGGGTGTGGTGGCCCGTGGCTGTAGTCCCAGTTACTCAGGAGGCTGAGGCAGGAGAATCCCTTGAACCCAGGAGGCAGAGGTTGCAGTGAGCCGAGATCGCAACACTCCATTCCAGCCTGGAGACAGAGTGAGACTCCGTTAAAAAAAAAAAAAAAAATAGATGTAAGAGGTATGCTCTGTGTGTGTGTGTGTGTGTGTGTGTGTGTGTGTGTGTGTGTTGGTGGTGGTGGTGTCATCATTTTTTAGCTCCTGGCATCTCTGTCAAAACACTGGCTAAACACAAGCTAAAGAAACAGACACTTTGGTGACCACAAAAAACAATGAATAGTCTTTGCAAAAATAGTTTGGGAAAGTATAAAAACAGATTACTACAGCCTTTAGCAATTTTTTAAAAAATGCTGAAGAAGAGATAGAACCTGGTTTCCAGACTTCTCACATTATAAGGGTTAAATGTTCAGTTTTCAACAGCAACAGCAAAGTCATGAGGCAAACAGAAATGGGAAAAGATGGCCTAGTCAAAGGAACAAAAACAAGTTGAAAAAACTGTGTCGAAGGCAGCCCAACATTAGACTTATTAGATAAAAAACTTTAAAACAGCTGTCTTAAAGAGCTAAGAGCAAACAGATGAGGACTAAAGCAAATTAGGAAAACTATGCATGAACGAAATGAAGTTATCAATAAATAATAAAAAAGAACCACACAGAAATTCTGGACCTGAAAAGGATAA
The DNA here is from genome assembly GCA_004027835.1 of Alouatta palliata. Lineage (NCBI taxonomy): Eukaryota > Metazoa > Chordata > Mammalia > Primates > Atelidae > Alouatta > Alouatta palliata. The sequence continues at coordinate 21,261 of PVKV010028878.1, read as the reverse complement.
TAACTGAAATAAAAACTTCACCAGAGGGGCTCAAGAGCAGATTTGAGAAAGCAGGAAAAAAAAATCTGTGAACTTGAAGGTAGGACAATTGAAATCATCAGTTCAGAGGAACAGACATGAAAAAGAGTGAGGAAAAGTGAACAGAGACTAAGTTACTTATGATATATCATGAAACAAAATAACATAGGTGTTACAGAAGTTCAATAAGGAGAAGAAAGAGAGAATAGACAGATTATCTGAAGAAACAATGGCCTAAAACTTTCCAAATTTGATGAGAGACATGAATATAAAATATCTAAAAAGTCCAATAAACTCCAAGGAGTACAAACGCAAAGAGACTTACATTGAGATATATTATAATCAAATAGTTGAAAGACAAATACTAAGAGAGAATATTGAAAACAAGAGAAAAGTGACTCATCACATACATGATGTCCTCAATAAGATTATCAGCTCATTACTCATAAGAAACATTGAAGGTCAAAAGATGGTGAGCTTGATATATTTAAAGTGTTGAAACAAACAAAATTGTCCACCAAAAAATTCTATTTCCAGCAAAACTTTCCTTCAAAATGAGTGAGAAATTAAGACATTTTCAAATACATAACAGCTGAGAAAGCTCATTACCACTAGACCTGCCTTGCAAGAAATGCTAAGGGGACTCTTTCAGGTTGAAATGAAAGGATGCTAGACAGTAACTCAAAGATGTTTGAAGAAATAAAAATCCCCAATAAAGATATTTACATGGATAAATATAAAAGCCAGAATTATAGCTTTGGGGATTTTTTTTTGGGTGTTTTGTTTGTTTGTTTGTTTTGAGACAGGGTCTCTCTTTGGTCCAGGCTGGAGTGCATTGGTGCAATCATACCTCACTGCATCCTCGACCTCTGGGCTCAATCAGTCTTCCCATTTCAGCTCCCAAGTAGCTAGAATCCCAATTACAGGCACGTGCCACCATGCTTGGCAAATTTTTGTATTTTTTGTAGAGATGGGGTCTTACTGTGTTGCCCAGGCTGGTCTCAAACTCTTGGAGACAGGCGATTCTCCCACCTCAGCTTCTCAAAGTGCTGTCACTACAGGCCTGAGCCACCATGCCTGCCAACTCACTCTTTCTTTTTTCCTTTTTTGTAAAGCTAGAATCTTGTTATGTTGCCTAGGCTGGTCTCAAACTCCTGGCCTCAAGCAATTCTCCCACCTCAGCCTTCCAAAGCACTGGGATTGCAGGTATGAACCACCACACTCAGCTAAAAAACATAATTCCACTTTTTGAGCAAACAATGTATAAAATGAAATTTTTGACATCAATAACCAACAAAGTGGGGACAAAGCTGTATAGAAGTAGAGTTTTGTATGCTGTTAAATTGGTATCAGTTCAAATTAGATTTTTTTAACTCTAGGAAATATTTATATTTTACATATATTAAAATCACTTTTAAAATTATTTTAGTTAGAAAGAGTCAACAGGCAGAGCTAGCTAGATGGAAGAGAGAGAGAGAAAGAGCACTCATGAATGGCTGATGAACAGAAAATTCCTACATTTTAAAGCACACATGTAGCATGAATGTTGACTATGCCAACATGGAAAACTGGTGAATGGAATGGTAACAGATAAAATTATCTGTTCTACATTTTATTTTACTTATTTTGTTTTATTGTAATCCCAGCACTTCAGGAGGTCGGAGGTGGGTGAATCACAAGGTCAGGAGTTCAAGACCAACTTGGTCAACATGGCGAAATACAATCTCTACTAAAAATACAAAAATTAGCTGGGCATGGTGGCAGGTGCCTATAATCTCAGGTACTCTAGAGGCTGAGGCAGGAGAATCGCTTGAACCCAGGAGGCAGAGGTTGTGATGAGCCAAGATCACGCCATTGCACTCCGGCCTGGGCAACAAGAGCAAGACTCTGTCTCAGGAAAAAAAAAAAAAAAACACACACACACACAACAGGAAAAAAAAGCATTATTGCAAGAGACAAAAATGACATTATACATTACTAAAAGGGTCAATTCATCAAGAATATATAATAATGTATATGCACCAAACGATGTGACCTTAAAATATATGAAGTAAACATTACATAATTGAAAGGAGAAACAGACAACAATAAGTAGTTGGAGACTTCAATACTCCATTTTCAATAATGGATAGAACAACTAGACAGAAGACCAGTAAGGAAATAGAAGTCTTGAACATTTATAAAATACTTAGACCTCCAGTATATATACAACATTCCACTCCACAACAGCAGGATATACATTTCTTTCAAGTACACATGGAATATTTCTCAGGATAGACAGTATGTTAGACCACAAAACAACTCTTGTTATATTTTAAATAATTAAAATCATAGAAAATATTTTCTGTTCACAATGGAATGAAACTAGAACTTAATAACAGAAGGGGCTGAGCACAGTGGCTCACACCTGTAATCTCAGCACTTTGGGAGGCCAAGCTGGGAGAATCTCTTGAGCCCAGGAGTTCAAGATCAGCCTGGGCAACATAGAGAAATACCATCTCTAAAAATAAAAATAAGCTAGGTGTGGTGGCTCATGCCTGTGAGCTGAGGGAAATGAATTGCTTGAATACAGGAGTTCAGAACTTCCTAGGAAACATGGTGAAATCCATCCCCACTAAAAATACAAAAAAATTAGCCAGGTGTGGTGGTATGCACCTGTAGTCCCAGCTTCCCAGGAGGCTGAGGTGGGAGGATCACCTGAACCCAGGAGATCAAGGCTGCAATGAGCCATAATTGCACCACTGCACTCCAGCCTGGGCCACAGAGTAAGGCCTTGTTTCAAAAAAAAAATTAGCCAGGCATGGTGGCACATACCTGAAGTACCAGCTACTCAGAAGGCTGAGGTGAGAGAACTGCTTGAGCCCAGGAGATAAATGCTTCAGTGAGCCATGATCACATCACTGCACTCCATCCTGGGTGAACAGAGTGAGATCCTGTCTCAAAAAAATTAAGTAAATAAATTACAGAAGGAAAACTGAAAATTCACAATATTTGGAAATTAAACAACACATGCTTAACAACCAATGGATCGAAACATAAATCACAAAGGAAATATAAAAATACCTTGAGACAAATGAAAATCAAAACACAACATACCAAAACTTATGGGATGCAGCAAAGCTGTGCTAAGAGAAAAATTTTTACCCAAAAGCACAATCAAAGAAGAAAGCAGCCTGGCGCGGTGGCTCACGCCTGTAGTCCTAGCCCTTTGGAGGCCAAGGGGGCAGGACTGAGTGAGACCAGCCTGGGCAACATGGCAAAACCCTGTCTCTACAAGAGAGATACAAAAAGTTAGCCAGGCATGGTGGCATGTGCCTGGAGTCCCAGTTGCTTGGGAGGCTGAGGGAGGAGAATCACTTGATCCCAGGAGGTCAAGGCTACAGTGAGCTGAGATCACACCATTGCACTCTAGCCTGGGCAACAGAGCAAGATCTTGTCTCAAAAAAAATTTTTTTTTAATTTGAATTTTTTAAAAAGGAAGAAAGGGCCAGGTGTGGTGCCTCATGCCTATAATCTCAGCACTTTGGGAGGCCATGGCAGGGGAATCACATTAGGCCAGGAGTTTGAGACCAGCCTGGGTAACATAGCAAAAGCCCATCTCTACAAAAAAAGAGAAGAGGAGGAAAGAGAAAGAGGAAGAGGAAGAAGAAGGAGGAGGAGGAGGGCAAAAGGGAGGGGAGGGGAAAGGAGGATGAGGGGAACAAGAAGAGAAGAAGAAAGATTTGAAATTTTCTTTTTTTTTTTTTTTTGAGACGGAGTTTCGCTCGTTACCCAGGCTGGAGTGCAATGGCGCGATCTCGGCTCACCGCAACCTCCGCCTCCTGGGTTCAAGCAATTCTCCTGCCTCAGCCTCCCGGGTAGCTGGGACTACAGGCACATGCCACTATGCCCAGCTAATTTTTGTATTTTTAGCAGAGACGGGGTTTCACCATGTTGACCAGGATGGTCTCAATCTCTTGACTTCGTGATCCACCCGCCTCGGCCTCCCAAAGTGCTGGGATTACAGGCGTGAGCCACCGCGCCCAGCAAGATTCGAAATTTTCTAACTGCACAATTTAGGGAGCTAGAAAATGAAAAACTAAACCCAAAGGTAGAATTTTAAATAATAATAGGCTGGGCGTGGTGGCTCACACCTGTAATCTCAGCACTTTGGGAGACTGAGGAGGGCAAATCACTTAAGGTCAGGAGTTCATGACTAGCCTGGCCAACACGGTGAAACCCTTCATCTACCATAAATACAAACAATAGCTGGGTATGGTGGTGCATGCCTGTAGTCCCAACTACTCAGGAGGCTGAGGCAGGAGAATCTCTTGAACCCGGGAGGCGAAGGTTGCAGTGAGCCAAGACAGCACCACTGCACTCCAGCCTGGGCAATGGAGTAAGATTCCATCTCAAAAAAAAAAAAAAAAAAAAACCACCTAAAATGTTTCCATACTTTCCTAAAAGCCCCACTGGGGCAAATCTGGCTGCGAACCACTACCCTGCAGGAAGCCTATGCTAAGCCAACTAACCCACTCCCTCCACTCAGCTCTGCCATAACCAAGCCAAGCCGGGCCCTCAAGTTCCTCTGGGCCTTCCCAAGGGCTGCCCATAGAATCTCCTTGGCAGTGGGGATTACCACCACCACCCAAGCCTGAGTGGTCTCTCCCTGCTCTGGCCATGATAGCAGGGGCTGGCTGTCTCCCTTAGCACTTGGCCTAACTATCACTGCATTCATGCATTTTGCTTCTGGAGGCTGAGGTCTTAGTTCCTGGGGCAGGGGTCATATCTCCTACACCAAGGATCCTTGCACCTATAGGGGTCCAATTTGTAGATTTCAGTGACTGTACTAGATACTTCGCTTCAGGAATACAGTTGCAGTCAGGACCCATTGCTGTCAAAGCTATAGACTCAGGGCTGTGTGACCGTCCATCTCTCCACCGCTGGAACAAGCACAAGCAGTTGGGGTGCCTGGTCCCCTAGCCCACTGCTGAGGAGAAGGGCTTGCAGGTCCATGGAGAGGATGAGGCAGGCTGAACCTGTAAATGGCTGGGAGGTCCCAAGTACTTCCTGAGGGCTCCCTGAAGGGAGGATGGGCAGCTCTGCCCTGACCGTTGCTCCCAGCATCCCAGCTGCAGGTGCTGACTGAAGAGGGTCTTAGCCTAGGCAAGACGAAGATGGTGAAGCCAGACCACTGTGTAGAGGTAGCCACCAGGAATGGAGAGCACACAAGGCTGAGGGGAGACAAGGTCTGGGGATCGGCCCTACATGCTTAGTCTCTACTGTACAAGCATCAGTTGCTTCTCACATTCATCCCAGCCCTGCAAGCTGATGGGTACCCTCCATTCTAGGTCCCTTGTCTTTTGCGATGGCAACTCTCGACACAGAACCGCATTTTCTAATCTTGAGCCAACAAGTCGTACAGTGAGCCATGGGGAACAAAAGGGGCCATGAGAGGAACCTGAAGCAGGGTCTCCCAGATGGGAGCAGGCACGGGCCCCTGCCTACACCTGATACCCCTGGCCTTGACAAACATGAGACCTGTGGAGCATCCCTGGGCTTACGTGGGGCACAACTGGAGCCTCTAGGAGGATGAGGACAAGGGCTTCCTGTCTGAGCCCTGAGTCATGGAGGTGACACAGAGGGAGGGGTCCTGCCTGCTGCAGAGGAGGGCCCAGAGTCCAACTCCGTGATTCCTACCACATCCTTTCCCTCCACTTTTAACTGGAATTAGACCTCAAAAGCCTCAGGCAGTAGAAAGGTTGTAAAAAGAGAATTACCACCAGGGCATTAGGGATACTCTTAGAAGGAACACATGCGTGCACAACTTGGCATGGTCCTTGCCTCCAAAGAGCTCCCACACAAAGATGGGGACAGGCCCCCAGCAATGAAGCTTCATGAGGTCAGAGCAGTATCAGACACACATAGGAGGATGCCCAGTCCAGGATGGGGCTCAGGAAGACTTCCTGGAGGAGGCTGTGCATGGGTCAGAGAGGTTTCACATCCTAGGGTTACAGATTTAGCAAATAAAAAGCAGGATGCTGGCTGGGTGCAGTGGCTCATGTCTGTAATCCCAGCACTTTGGGAGGCCGAGGCAGGTGGATCACAAGGTCAGGAGTTTGAGACCAGCCTGGCCAATATGGTGAAACCCCATCTTTACTAAAAATACAAAAATTAGCTGGGTGTGGTGGCATGTACCTGTAGTCTCAGCTACTTGGGGTGCTGAGGCAGAAGCATTGCTTGAACCTGGGAGGCGGAGGCTGCAGTGAGCCGCAATCATGCCACTGCACTCCAGCCTGGGCAAGAGTGAGACTCTGTCTCAAAAAAAAGAATTAAAAAAAGCAGGATGCCCAGCTATATTGAAATTTCAGAGAAACAGTTAACATTTGTTTAGTGTATGTCCCAAATATTGGACAGGACACAGTTATGCTGTAAAATTCCTGTTTCTTTGAAATTCCAATCTAGCTAAACTACTTTACCTGGCCTCCCACGTCACCATGACTTTTGGATGAAGTTGGGCTCAGAAAGGGATGTGACAGGGGAGTTGCATATCCGGGACCTGAATCTAGGTATCTCACCTCCAATTCCAGACTAGAGTCTGAAAGACAGAGCACCTCCCCTCTATCACTTGGTCAGGTGACACTAGGTTGGCTAGTCAATCTGAGCTCTTGTCAATCTGCAAAATAAATGTGTGTGATGGATATTAAAACCTTGCCTCTCAAACTGAACTAGAGACCAGTACCTTTGGCCTCACCTGGGATGGAGGCGAGTACCCACATGCAGAACCCCAGCCTGTACCCTGGACGTGTTCGCATGGAAGTATGGAGACACGTCCCAGAGGCAATAGTGGATTCAACGGGCACTGGGAGGTGCCAGCACAGAGCTGGGCTGCAACAGGTGTGTCAGGTGCCTGAGCCACATCAGCCCGTACAGGAACCCTCGGAGGGGGCATTTTACTCCCACTTACAGGTGAGCACCTAGAGAGGGCCAAGAAAAGTGACATGCCTTCCCCAAATGAGACCATACAGTCAGAAAGTGGCCTCTGCGGTCTGACCTGGCCACTGTGCCCACAGAGCACCTGAGACGTTGAGGTGAGCCACAGCGGGATGCTACGTGGTGGAGGCAGCTCTTGGGGTATTCGTCTGAAGACCCCCTTGATGTGCCTTGTTCTCTAGCTCACTGGTGCCAGATACCCTCGATGCATTCTACGCCAATCCTACTGCTTCCCAGCAGGTTTATAGGTAGGCTGGAGGGCTACACAGGTGCTGGATGCATTGAGTTCCAAAGGCATTTCAAGATAAACAAAATAATGTGCATTTGCCCAGCGTCATACATGACACACTGCCATGATGAACCACTCTCTCCCATCTTTACCCTCGTAAAAAATGGCTGTGAGGAATGGAAGAGCAGCAACCCACAGCCTGCTCCACAGGCAGGCGTCTTACATAATGATGTTCCTGGGGGAAAAGATGACAGTTGACAGGGGAACCTTCCCTGCTCAAATTCAACTTTATCACCATTGCCTCTTGGGGCCCCTGCCCCTAAAGTCCAAAGTCTCAAAATTCCCCAAAAGCTGACTCATTCATCCTCAGCCGATGCAGGGAGAGAATCAGCTGGGCTGCAAATGTACCCTGAGCCTTTTGTGCTCTAGGTCCAGAGGTTTCTGGGCACATCACTGTCCTCCCATCCACTATCACCAGCTGTATCATCAGAATACCTTTGCTTTCAAAAACACTCTATCAAGGCCAGGTACAGTGGCTCATGCCTGTAATCCCAGCACTTTGGGAGGCCGAGGTGGGAAGATCATGAGGTCAGGATATCAAGACCATCCTGGCTAACATAGTGAAACCCCCTCTCTACTAAAAATATGAAAAAATTAGCTGGGCGTGGTGGTACGTGCCTGTAATCCCAGCTACTCGGGAGGCTGAGGAAAGAATCACTTGAACCCGGGAGACGGAGGTTGCAGTGAGCTGAGACTGCACCATCACACTCCAGCCTGGGTGATGGAGCAAGATTCCATCTCAAAAACAAAACAAAACGAAAAACACCTGTCTTCTATATCTTTCGATTTTTTAAGACATGACTATTATATTTTCAAAAATAAATCAATTTTTCAGTCCCTGTTGCGTATTTTGGTGACAACTCTCTGGTCTTTTCACCCTCAAATGTGCAAGGATCCCTCCCACCCCAGGGAATTTGCACATGCTGTTCCCCCTGCTAGAACTGCTGTTCCCTCCCACCCCTCCCATCTCAGCATAAACCTCACTTTCTCAAGGAAGCCAGCATTCTCTCCAACTGGGGGAGGGCCCCTTAACAGCCCTCCAATACCCTGAACTCCCCACATGACTATCGAGCAGTCTGCATTAGTTGACCATGTCTGCTCCTTGCCTAAAAGACTGAGCCTCATCCATCTAATTCCAAACCCTAGCACAGTCTAGACACCCGGGCACCCACTCAGGTGTAGATGTGGGCAAGATTGTGCCAGCCCAGAGCAGAGATGCCACTGCACTCTCCTGACCTTCCTGCTTGAGCCCAGGGCGTTACCAGCCTGGAAACCATCCAAGCCTCTCTGCTGTTTAGTGAAGCCTAGGCTTCCAGAGAGCTCTAGGTTCACTTGCCCATAGCACACATACACTCGACCAAGGCCTCCCCAGTCCTATTTGCACATTTTTGCAAAGGGCACAGGCTTTGGACAGAGACTGAGTCCAACAGGCCAACCCTGAGTGCCTGTTTGTTCACACATAAATGGGCATATGGTATCTGCCTCCCACGTGAGGTGTTGAACGAGCCCTATATACTCTCCCTGTAGTCTCAGAACATGAAGACGGACCTTCCCCTTCTCTATTTTTTAAAGACAGGGTCTCATGGCCAGGCGTGGTGGCTCATCATGCCTATAATTCCAGCACTCTGGGAGGCCGAGGTGGGTGGACTACCTGAGGCCAGGAGTTCAAGACCAGCCTGACCAACATGATGAAACCCATCCCTACTAAAAATACAAAAACTCAGCCGGGTGTGGTGCTGGCCACCTGTAATCCCAGCTACTCGAGAGGGTGAGGGAGGGAGAATTGCTTGAACCCAGATGGAGGTGGTAGGTGAGCCAAGCTTGTGCTACCGCACTCCAGCCTGGGCAACACAGCAACACTATGTCTAAAAAAAAGAGAGACAGAGAGAGTGTGTGTTACCATGTTGCCCAGTATGGAGTGCAGTGGCGTGATCATACATACAGCCTCAAACTCTTGAACTTCTGGGCTCAAGCAATCCTCCCATTCTTTCCAATGCCCTGGCCCCAGAGTGCCCGCAATGGTACCTAATCCCAAAGCAAAAGTCCCGTAGTATCAGCTATTCCACCGGGGTGGACAAGCCAGAGCCCAAACCCTGCATAGAATCTCATTCACCAGGTAACTTCTGGGCCTCATCTCCCCCACCTAAAACATAGAAACAGCTTCCCCCAAGGAGGCCATTACGAGGAAGGAACGTAGACTTTGAACAAATAGCCACCATACTTTTACCCAAACTCGTCTGCTCTGAGCCCAGACCCTGTTGTCCCCAGGCAGGAATACAACAACAGGCTGACTCCATGCTCCTCTACCTCATCCCCCAAAGAAGGAAATCACTGGGGAAACCCAATCTCTTCTCCATCCAGGGTGGCTCTGGGATACAAGCTCTCTTGGTAGGGTGTGCCTGGAAGTGACAGGGTTAGAGAGACAAGCATCCTGGAGACAGGGTAACACTTTAGAACACAGCTTGGCTGTAACATCCAGAGCACTCACGGTGCCCAGGGCCAGCCTTGGCACCCCATGAAGCAAGGCAGGAAGGCCAACCTGGGATAAGAACCAGGCCTCAGAACTGCAGGCACTCTCTGCCCTGTCTCATGTTCCAAAGGTGGGAGGGACGCCCACTGATAGGGTCTGTGCAGTTGACAGGTGTCTCCCAGCAGATGCTCAAATGGTTGCTTTTTCTCCAGTTCCATTAACTCTTTTTCTTTCTGAATATTCCTAACCACCACAGACTGCAAGAATACTGTCTGCAGCTCCCTGGCAGCTCTAGTTCACATCTGCCCAGAAAATACCACCATGCTACCCTCATCACACACGCTGGCTTCGTGGAAATCCTCAAGAGTTAACAGAAGAGGAGCAGGGATCACAGAGATCACAAATCTTGGGTCCTGCTACCTTTAGTCCTATGGTGACCAAAGGCCCAGCCTCCCTCGTCTCTGTACAAACTTTTGCAAAGAAAAAACTTGGCTTCTTTCTAAAAACCCCTAGTTTCTCCTCCCCATCCCCCTGCACAACCTCATGCCCCCAGCCTGGCCTTGTGATGCCTGGTAAGCAGGTAACATGCAATCTAGGGCCCTGAGTCAGCAGCGAGGCCCAGCCTTCAGACTGAGAAGGCAGCTGGAGAGGTAGGCCAGGGCACAAGGAACAGTATGTGGGTGTGCATGTTATATTGCCGCTTATGCACATAACACAGACACAGCTTACACATCAACAGCTGCTCAGAAAGGGACCAGCAGATAGCTGCCCTGGCTCCTCTAAGGAAAGGCAGGCAGTTTCCCCCGGAAATCTACATGTGCGTGTGCTGGAGGAGAGGAAGGCTGGTGGTCAGGAAGGACCAACTCCCAGGGGTGCAGGCCCATCTGTCTGCCTGATCCCAGGCAGCAGGACTGCAGAAGCTGGGCGGGACGGCCATAGCCACCTGCCAGTGAGGGAGGGCTTCTCTTCTTATGGCTGAGGGCCGCTTGGCATGCCTGACCTCTGCTGGCCAAGTGAGGCACTGCATGCAGCCGCAGAGCCAGGCGCTTCTGTCTTCTGGACGTTTCCTGACTCCCGATGTTTTGGGGGAACAGTACTTTTCATATGCTGGAGGCACAAATTGGGGCAGCTAAAATTTTTATTCTGTTGTCAAGGGGCAAGATGCCAGCCTGGCAGTGCCAAGGAGTTGAAGGGCCCAGCACTGGCAGCCCCAGAACTGTCTGTTCAGTCTGTGCAGTGAGCACCAGAGCCTCGCCTGTCCGTGCAGGAGGGAAGCCTGTGCTCCACATGTGCTCCGTTCGAGGGGCCCAGCAACCTCAGGAGGACTTAGCTGCAGGTCTGAATTTCTTCCCTTTGTGCTTGAAGCTGTGCAGTGGGTTCTGGGACTTCACTCTCTACGGAGGCAATCGCAGGTCAGTTGGGGGAATCAGGCTGACAGACTATCCACCCACCCTCCCAAACTGAAAAAGACACAAAGGAAGCCATGCCGGCACCTGGCCAACAAGACCAGAAGGTGCTGCAGACAATGAAAGGGGAAAGGCAGCTGAGGGAAGAAAAGCAGGGCCTGCAGGTGGCCGCAGAAGTATCCCTAGTCCACAGATTTTATCCCAGCCACCATATTTTTGGGGAGCAGTTCCTGGGTGCCCTCTCTCCCACTCCCTAGGGCAAGGTGCCTACACATTCTGGTGATGACAAAAGAGCAGGTGGGGAGGAGTCCTGCAGCTGTCCCCAAGGCCCCAGGGGCCATACCTTGGCCTTCCTACAAGAGGAAGATAGCTTCTTCCGCTTCTTGTGAGGGCGCACCAGGTCACGAAGAGCAGGAGGAACTGGAAGAGATGCTTGCCTGAGCAGTGGGCGCACAGCTGCTGTTCCCACCCCTGCCCTCCCACTGATTCTGCAGCAAATTCTCGAATTCTGACCCATCTGGCAGCCTATGACATACAACTATTCATTATCACATCTGCACAGGGCCAGGAGAATGTGAGCATATTAGACTTCCACTATCTCAATAGCTTTCCTGTATTGTTTAGACTTGTTTCAATAAACATGTAACAAAAAAGAAAAAGATAAACATCCTTATAGAAAGAAAATGCAGCTGAAATAAAAATCAACGGCAGTTTCTTCACCTGTGGCCCATTATTACAGATTCAGCGGGCCCCACATCCCAGCTGCACCTGAGCTTGGCTCTATCTCACCCTGCCCATCCCATGGACTCCCCCAGGCCAACCACAACTGGGCCCTCCCTTTGAAGTGTCAAACATCCCACATCCTCACACCTTTCCACCTTCTCCTGGCTCTTCTAAACCTCCTGGCCACACCTTGGCAAGTGACTCCACTGTAGGAGCAGATTGGGTTCCTCAGGCCAAAGCTCTGGCCTCACCCCCTCCCTCCCTCCCCACCCACTCACCCTCCCTACTGACCTCCTCACATCTCAGGCCAGGACCTAGACTGGGGTCTCCTCCAGCTCACTGTCCTGTGGGAACCTGGCCCCTAGCACTTTTTCTCTGGCATTTTCACATTCCCATGTCTTCTGGATCCTTCTTTTCCCAGTGCCCAGGCTTTTCCTGCCCCGGAACATTCCATCTCCACCCTCTATCACTTCCGCAGCAGCAACACCAGTCACTGGCTGGCTGCAGGTCCTGACTGAGCAGACCCTGTGGCACTGGGAAGGTTCCCACACTTGCTGCCCAGAGCCTCCTCTCCACCACTCTTCTCCTTTAACCCATTTTAGGCATACGTCATTCATACTTATTACCAAAAACACCTCCTATGAGACACTGAAAGAAGTCATCACCTAGAGCCTGCCTAAGATGACAAGAGGTGCCCAGCTTTAATGTTCACGTAAAGCTCTCGCCTGGGCTGCACCACAGAAACCAATCCCAGGGTCCTGACCTCACGCCTGTCAACCCCTGCACCCCTCGTACCACCACTGGCTCTTCTCTTGCCACCTCGTCTGTTTCGGCTTTATAGTGTCTGTCTCCCTGTTGACTGTTCCTACCTAGAGACTCCACAGATGCCTTGGCCTTGACTTTAGCAGCTGCTAATCCTGAGTCTTTTGTAGCACAGGTGGCTGTCTCTGCCTCCTGCCCATGACTCTTTCCCAAACCTGTTCACTCCCTTCCACCCATGGATAGCTATTCAGCCCAGCCCTGGAGACCACCTGGCCTGAAATCCTGGGTCTGCCACCCACTCTGCACTACCTCAACTTCCTCATCTCCAAAATGGAGACTGCAACAGCTAACCCGTGGGACCAGGCAAACAAGTTTAGAAACACAAGGGTGTGCCTGTTTATGTGCTCTTGTGCTGCCCAGGTCTCCAGGTCCTATTCTGCCTGACCAGTCCCAGCACCAAGCACAGGCGCTAACGCAGCAGTGGAGAAATTAATGCCACTTCCCCAGCCTGCTGCCTCTTGCCCCATCAGGCCGCACTCACCCAGATAGTCAGGAACATGGCCCAGGTGGGGCTTCACCACCGCGGGGTGCAAGGGTAGGTCATGCCGCAGTAGCTGGAGGTCCCTGGGGTTGTCTTCAAAATATGTCTACCGGGGAAAGAGCGAGAGCCAAAGTCAGCATCTTTCTTGTGTGACTCCACAGACTGAGCTTTCCAAAGGATAACACAGTCATATGTTTCAGAAGTCATGAGGCGGCTGCCTCTGCGCATTTCTCATACTTCCCAGAGTCGATGTTTCCATTCTTCATTCCCCACGACACACACGGCAGCACCCTGAACCCCTTTTTGCTGGGCATCATCTTACAGACTGTTTCATATGGATACACAACCAACCTCTTTCCTTCCCATGTAACTTTTGGCTCTGGATACACCTTAGTTTACCTAGCAAGCCCCCTATGGTGGCAGCGGGCTGTTTCCATCTTTTGGTTCCTTGATAATGCCATGATGAACCCAGGCACATGCTTGGCCATGCACATTCACAAGTGTGACCAAGATTAAGTTCCAGAAGTGGAAGTTCGGATGAAAGGACATATGAGCTCGTAATTCTGCTGGACACTAAGGGTCCACCATACGGTTGTGCCAATTTACCGAGCAGAACAGACTAGCCTCCTTCTATGATTCTGGGTCTACTGCCTCCCTTTCTGTGCCAAAGGCCAGAAAACTGCCCAGTTCTCTGCTTCTCACCACTCAGAGCTCAGCCAGTCTCCAAAAAGGCAGCCACCTAAGATTTGTCCCTTCCTCATTTCCCATCCCCTCACCTTGAGCTTCTCAGAGTGCAGAAGCTCCTCCTTGATCTCCTTCAGTCTTGCCTCCCGAATGGCCTGCTTCGTCACTGAGCGCATGGCATCCTGGGGGTGGACACTGGAGGTCAAGATAGTGAGGCTGCCCCAAATCCTCCCTCACGCCTGGATGCTCAGCAACAGGGTACGATCCCTGGGCCACAGCCCCTCCGCCCCCACTCTTCTCCCCACTGCAGCAGCTCACCCTGCAGCGATAGCGGAAGCCCTCGATCTCCTCCATCCGGAACTGGTAGGGGAGCAGAATGGGGCCCCTGTTCTCTGTAGAGAAGAGAGCAGCGAGGGTCCCACAGGCTGAGGCCTTATGACAGGGTCTTCGTTGGAGGCCTCCTGCACCTCTTTCTTGGGGCAAAGCAGCAGGGGACCCACCGCCTTCCTGGGATGCCGAACATGCAGCTTAGCCATACCTGGGGCTCTTACAATTATGACCCATCTGTCCCTGTGTGTGGATGGGGGTGGCCTGTGTGACCCCAAGCCCAAGAACCCATCACCCACTCTCTTCGCTCCCAAGGAGTACCCCATGGTATTCCTTGGGAGTCAAGGCACCCCATGATGATGGCCACAGAGAGCAGTCCAGGACCACCTAGCACCCTAGGGTCAGGTGCTGTCCTGAGCTGTCACAGCAATACGTCAGGTCACTAAATGCTCAGGAGGAAGACAATAAACACGACTTTGGACAAATTACCTCAATTTGTTCATATGTCAAGGGGGACAATGCCTGCCACTCAGGGCAGAACAAGGACGGATGGTGGAAGTGGCCTGTCACACTATATTGTGACCTCTGTCATCATAATCATGGAGTTTTAAGGCATCATGGGACAAGCCTGACTCTGGCCCAGGACCACAAGAGAGCCAGGCTCTTACCTCCACTGAGAAGCTCCTCAATCTTGCCTAAGTGGGACTGCTCTGTGGGCAGCACAAAGGTTAAGACTATGCCAGGGTTGTTAGCACGTGCTGTCCTGCAAGGGGAGACAGTACAGCTCGCATCTCCGACCCATAGACTCTGTCCAGCACACCCCAAGTCCGTTGGCATGCCCACCATGCAGGTGCCTGGCCCATCACACTCCTAGCCCTCCTACCTGCCGGCTCGATGGATGTAGGCCTCAGGGGTGGGGGGAAGATCAAAGTTGAGCACAGCAGAAACATGGTGGAAGTCTATGCCCCGGGCCACACCTGCCTCCGGATCAGAAGCCCTGCAGAGATTACTCAATGTCAGCCGTATCCTTCCTCTCCTCTGGGCAGGTATTCATGAGCTGAATCAGAAAAACTTCCTCTAAACAAAGCCTGTAGATCATAAGACCCTGATACACAGAGAACTCTTCAACAATGGAACCATTCCAGGAGCCAGGGTTTCCTGGGGCAGCCAGGAGCTTTGATGTGTAGCCAAATCCTGGCCTGACCTCTGTTCTGGGACAAGAGCAGAACTCATTGCCCTACAGGGTGATCTGAGAACCAACCCTGAGCCAGTCAAGCCTTCAGGTGGACAGAGACTGGAGGGTGGAGGGAGTTCTTTTTCCCTTCAGAAAAGTGTGACTTGCTCCCTGCAAGTCACAGCCACACCCCCAATGCAGGACGGACCATCTCCCCTGCAGGGGTCTGCATGTCAACAACTCCAGCAGTCTTGCCCTTCATGCTGCATGTGCAGTGTGCACCGTCCACCGTCTACTGCCTTCTCTGTATCCAGGCAGCCAAGCAAGTGGGGCTTTCTGTACTACACTAGTAGCCAGGCCTGGAAGGTTTGGCTCCCTGCTCTGTGCACTCCGATTTTAGTCTTCCAAAAAGCTAAAAAAACAAAAACAACAACAAAAAAACCCTACATCTTTCTGAGGAGGGATGGGAAAAGAAGCATGGACTCACTTATCCCCTTTGGGCCCTCGGCCCCGACGTCTGCCCTTGACTGGGGCCCCCAGGATTTCAGCATCAGTTGCTATGACACAGTCGTAGAAGCCCTGGTTGAACTGTGAGATGATGTGGCACCTGCAGCCAAGAGTAGACAGACGGTCAGCTTGGCAGAGTACGCATGAGGCCCCTTTGCCATCCCCAGCATCATAGTAACTATCACCCTTTCTTTTCCTCTTCTTAATCTCTTTCCCTAATCACTGTGCCTCAGTTTCCTCAGCTGAAAATAAAATAGCCGGGCGCAGTGGCTCACGCCTGTAATCCCAGCACTTTGGGAGGCCGAGGCGGGTGGATCACGAGGTCAAGAGATCGAGACCATCCTGGTCAACATGGTGAAACCCCGTCTCTACTAAAAATACAAAAATTAGCTGGGCATGGTGGCATGTGCCTGTAGTCCCAGCTACTCGGGAGGCTGAGGCAGGAGAATTACTTGAACCCAGGAGGCGGAGGTTGCGGTGAGCCAAGATCGCGCCATTGCACTCCAGCCTGGGCAACAAGAGCGAAACTCCGTCTCAAAAAACAAAACACACACACACACACACACACACACACACACACACACACACACACAAAAAAAAAAGAAAAGAAAATAATGATAGGATAGGTATTTCGGAGTTTGGAGAAGTCAGTCAGCATCAGTCACATCTAGAACCTGGCCCCCTACTAAATGTTTAACAAACAGAATATTAACTGGGTCCTCTTTCTGTCTCTATCTTCAGCTTATCTCAACCAAGATGTTGGCTGTGGCAGACCTGGAACGCAGTGGAAGTTCTCCATTGAGCACACAGGTAGGGATGCTGAATTGCTCCAGGAACAGGCGTAGCCGGTAACTCCGCTCTAGAGTGTTGACAAAGAGCAGAGACTTGCCCCGAATCAATGACAGCTTGAGCAGGGCATAGAGCAACAGGAATTTGTCTTCCTCAGTCTCACAGACCACTTGAAACTGTTGTAACTGGTCTGGCCCAGGCAGCTGGGACTCCTGTAGCTTAAGGGTAACCTGGGCAGAAGACAGGTCTGTGGTCAGAAAGGAAGAGAATAGAGAGATGGTATGGCCACTTACCAACCAAAACATCAACATTTTAGTGCAGGCATTTAAGGATTCCTGGCACCCTAAATCTCCTCCAGTTTTGTAACATAAAAACCCAAAATGCCCTAACTGCTGCAGTATATAGAGTATACCACAGAAAGCAAATACAAAATACTTCCAAGCATAAAACGAAGACAAACACATCAATAAAGAACTACATCAAGTGGGGAAGGCCTACAGCAAGCAGCCTTCTGAAAGGTCAAGTTTACTTAAGATGAGAACAGTGGCCTTAGAATTTTGGCTCTGCTGCTCAAAGCCGCCCCTTACGTCCTTGCTCAGGATTTTAGGCAAAGTATGACCCAAAACGGGAGACATCCCTTGTGGAGTCGTGGAAATATATAGTGATTTTAGACCACTGGCTTTTAGTGCCTCAGAACCAGGGATGAGACACTGACAACTATCCAACCCAAAACACCAAAGACTCCTCTAAGAAGGAGTGTCAAGATCTTTGAGTGCCCCCATGCCTGCAGCTCCAGACACTTCCATGGTGCCCCTTACCGGGTTATGTAATACCAGCTCCTTGAGTGCTTGTACATCCTCGTTAAAAGTAGCTGACATGAGAAAAGCCTGGTAAATCCGGGGCAAGTGACTGAAATGAAAGAGTCCAATTAGATTCTAGCTCCAAGAGCCTCTAACTGTGGTAACTGGCTTCCAGCCACCCCACTGTAGTCCCAACTCCTACTCACAGATGTTTCCATTAGGAATCACACCCACCTCTGCCTTACCAGAGGAGACTCTTGAGCTCTTCCTCAAAGCCAAAGGAAAAAAGAAGATCAGCCTCGTCCACCACCAGAAGCTCCAGGGAGTCACGAAGTTTCAAGCTGTCTTGCTGCAAGTGGCTTAATATGCGAGATGGGGTCCCCACTATCACATCTGGCTTCTCCATCAGCACAGCTCTGAAGGTGGGCAAGACATCAGTATCAGGTAGAATGCAGCAGCTGAATCTCAGCCTGGATTTGCTCTTTTTTGCCACAAACAAACCCAACCCCACAATTCTGTGTAGCTTCATTCAGATGCAGCTTTGCTGCTTTCACCCACCTCTGAGAAGCTGAGTCTTCAGCAGCTGAGACATTGGCCACTCGGACATCCCGAGCACAGTAGGTAGCCAGCTGCTGAATCATGCACTGTGCTTGTCGTGCCAGTTCCTTGGTAGGAACAAGAACAAGGCCTCTCACTGCCTGTTCTACCACCGGACCTGTCTGTAAGAATATGACTTAAAAACTTTAGCCACCAGTGCACTGTGTCCACCTGATGCTTTTCTCTACTCCTTCCAGCCTATCTGACCCATCTGCTGCCACACTACTCAGGCGTATTTTGATCATCCATCACTCCGCCCGCTTCAGAATGCAGAGTGTTTTCCCCAGGCACTGACCCTCAAAAAGAATAATGTACTCTGTGTTTATGAAGCTACTGTAAATTTATGGAGTTAAATTCTCACAATAATTCTATAAGTAGAAAAGAGAGATGTGCCCTTTTTATGTAACAAAGAAAAGGAAGTGCTCTGTTGAAGATTACACAAAGGTTGGTCGTAGCAGGGCCTGGACAAGGATCCAGGTAACCTGAACTCCAGGCCAGCCTGCATGGGTACAGGGCCAAGAGAGAACCTCAGACAAACGGGAACCGCTCTTCCCAGGCTTTTGGGGCTCGCCTCCTTTCTCCCTCAGCTCTCTCGTTACCCACCGCCTTCCTGTGGAGCAACAGCTGCAGCATCGGAATAGCATAAGCGGCCGTCTTTCCGGAGCCTGTGCGGGCCCGAGCCAGGAGGTCCTTCCCCTCTAGGGCGAGTGGGATGGCCTTTTCTTGGATCAGCGTAGGTCGCGACCAGCCCAGGTCAGTGACAGCCTAGGAAAGACCAGGAGTGCGGCTCAAGCGGCGCGAAGAGTGATGGTGTGTCCCAAGGAGCCCGTAAGCCGGCTCCCCAGCCCTCCCGTGTACCTGCAGTAGCCGGGGATCGAGGCCCATGTGTTCAAAGCCCAGTGCTTCCGAGTCCGCCATGGCGCTGCTCCGTAGCGACAGCACGCACGCGCTGCAAAAAAAATGCCACGGACGCGGGGTTGGAGCAAAGCAACAACCAATCGGCTTCGGAGACGCCGCTACTTACCGGAAGTCCTGGCGCCTAGGTTTTCGGTGTTCCGGCGAAGCTCTGCGGCTGCGCAGGGCCCCGGACTCGGTCTAGAAGGAGGCCGACGTGTGTATATCCTAACTGCTGTTTTTTTCTGTTTGTTTTGAGACAGAGTCTCGCTCTGTCGCCAGGCGCCAGGCTGGAGTGCAGTGGCGCGAGTTTGGCTCACTGCAACCTCCGCCTCCCGGGTTCAAGCAGTGCTTCTGCCTCAGCCTCCCAAGTAGGTGGGACTACAGGTGCGCGCCACCACGCCCAGCTAATTTTTGTATTTTTTAGTAGAAACGGGAGTTTCACCATGTTGGCTGGGACTACAGGCAGGTGCCACCATGCCCAGCTAATTTTTGTATTTTTAGTAGAGGTTTCGCCATGTTGACCAGGATGGTCTCGATCTCTTGACCTCGTGATCCGCCTGCCTCGGCCTCCCAGAGTGCTGGGATTACAGAAGTGAGCCACCGCGTCCTGCCAACTGCTGTTTTTTAAAAAGGCTTTTTAGGTCGCAATCTGTCTGCAGATATGACACACCAGTATGGAAATTCTTTTTTTTTTTTTTCTTTCTATTTTTCTTTGCCTCTATCATGAATGATAAAAACCACTGCGAAAATTCTTACTCTCCTCACAGCCACCAGCTGTTGGCCCATCCACTGGCTATCACAATTGCACCTGCCCCATCAGCAGAAAGGTGAAATGTATGCCCACTTTTTCCTCACACCATTACCCTTCCTATCAAAAACTACCAAGAGAAACCCAGGACCCACCAGAATAGTTTTAAGATGTGCTCCATTGTATCTACTGCCAGCCAAACCTGTTGAAGGCCGGCCCAACCCTAATCTCTCCCTTCCTGTCTTCTCACAAGCTCGGTCTGATTTGCCAGCTAGATTTCTAACAGCCACAGAGCAGAAATGTGTCCCTTCCCAACATGTCACATAATTCCCAAGAGCCTCAGGCCAGAAGTCCAAAACATGTCACTAGTTCAAAGGACCTAAGATTTTTCTCTGTATTAATTCTAATATGAATACTGAAAACTCTTAAATATCTGAAGAAGTTTAGCAGTTCACCTTACTGAACTGTTGATACTGTCATCCAGATTTAGAAATATGAGGATACAAAAATATTAAATGGAAAAGGAAAAACCTAGAGAACTAAATTGTTTTTATTTATTTTGAGACGGAGTCTCACTGTCGCCCAGGCTGGAGTGCAGTGGCTCGATTTCTGCTCACCGCAACCTCCTCCTCCCAGGTTCAAGCAATTCTCCTGCCTCAGCCTCCCGAGTAGCTGGGATTACAGGCACGCACCACCATGCCTGGCTAATTTTTATGTTTAGTAAAGACAGGGTTTTGCCATGTTGGCCAGGCTGGTCTCAAACTCCTGACCTTAGGTGATCCACCTGCCTTGGCCTCCCAAAGTGCTGGGATTATAGGCGTGAGCCACTGAGCCTGACCCTAAATTGCATTTTGTTTTTTGGAGATGGGATCACTCTGTTGCCCAGCTTGGACTGCAGTGGCACAATCACAGCTCACTGCAGCGTTGACCTCCCTGGGCTCAAGTGATTGTCCCACCTCAGACTCTCAAGTAGCTGGGACTACAGGCATGTGCCACCTGCTAATTTTTTTATACCTTTTGTAGAGACAAGATTTTGCCATGTTGCCCAGGCTGGTCTCAAACTCCTGGGCTATAGGAGTTTTTGGCTTCCCAAAGTACTAGGATCACAGGTGTGAGCCACTGTGCCCAGCCCACATGTATTTTTTTTTAATTAAAAAAACATGTAGCCGGGCGTGGTGGCTCACGCCTGTAATCCAAGCACTTTGGAGGCCAAGGCGGGCGGATCACCTGAGGTCGGGAGTTCAAGACCAGCCTGACCAACATGGTGAAACCCCGTCTTAAAAAAAATAATAAAATAGCCGGGCGCGGTGGCTCACGCCTGTAATCCCAGCACTTTGGGAGGCCGAGGCGGGTGGATCACGAGGTCAAGAGATTGAGACCATCCTGGTCAACATGGTGAAACCTCGGCTCTACTAAAAATACAAAAAATTAGCTGGGCATGGTGGCACGTGCCTGTAGTCCCAGCTACTCGGGAGGCTGAGGCAGGAGAATTGCTTGAACCCAGGAGGCGGAGGTTGCGGTGAGCCGAGATCGCGCCATTGCACTCCAGCCTGGGTA
>PVKV010028877.1:0-24393 GCA_004027835.1 Alouatta palliata | reverse complement strand
AAAAAAAAAAAAATCCAATTTAAGTAAAACAGTAAACTCTGAAGGGAGAAAAATTACTGAGAGCCCATGAATTAGTAAGAAGCAATTAAAAGTCAGCCATATAGCTTTGCTCCTCAGTAGAAAAACATTTCCTAATTAACTGATACGTTGCAAAACATGTTTTCTATCTTAAAAGGCAACACTACTAGCACAAGCCTTATTTACCCTTAATTTTGTAAATTTAGATAATAAATTTCATCAGCTATAAAAGAAGGTCCATGAATTAGTTAAAAAGCAATTAAAATCTAAGCGTGTAAAACCACACATTACCTTTAAAGGAGAATTTTAAACCAAATTAAATGATAGTTGTTAATTAAGAAGTAGAAATGTGCCCATTCTCAAAAAGTGACAGAAATATGTGAGTGTGGTAAAAACGTATGTGTCAAAGACTGATTAAAGATAGTCTTTGCTCAGCTAGTAAGTCACTGTTTTTAAAACAGTTTACCAGTTTAACATTCATAAACTTGGTCAGCCTGAAAACTCGATTGCAAGATTTAAGCTAGTCTACCTGTGGCTTTAAGCACATGGTTAAAGTATATTATTTAAGTCTCTGCTTCTAGAAATATTTTCAAATTTCCTTTTAAACTTCATGTTACCAATTTCAGCTTGCCATCATAATGAATTATGCAGTCAACTGCTAAGTTATAATCCTAATATCATCAAAATTCCTTTAAGAAAAAAGCAATTCGAAGCAGTATTGCTCTTCTCCATACCTAATATTTTGACACTGTTTACTAATGGATCAGGTAAACAAAGAAAAGCAGAAGTCTGGTAGAGACCGCATAATTCAATCACCTAATCTAAGTTTACTAGCAGTTAAAGAGCTGAGATTGGAGCCCTCGTTCTGGCATTAAAAGCTTTTTCTGCTCAGCCCATAAATATAGTAAGTAACATGGCTTACTCAGTTCATCTAATATAAAATCTTGAAACAGTTTAAATTAAGTCTAATCTTGAGCCCACAGCTCAGTGCATAGCCCATTCGCTTATGGCAATAAACCGGCAAATTTACAAGTGATAACATCACTGCTTGATCAAGACAGCCAGAAACAGAAAAGATTAAAAAAGTGTAATAAGAAAGACAGAGAAGCAGAGAGAGAAACTCTTCTCCATATGGTTGTACTAATTTACGTTCCCACCAACAGTGTAAGAGGGTTCCCTTTTCTTTTTTTTTTTCTTTTTTTTTTTTAATATATATACTTTTTATTGAGGGTTCCCTTTTCTCCACATCCCTGTCAGCACTTGTTACTGCCTGTCTTTTGGATAAAAGCCATTTTAACTGGAGTGAGATGACATCTCATTGTAGTTGTGATTTGCATTTCTCTGATGATCAATGATGTTAAGCACCTTTCCATATGCCTATTTGTAATTTGTATGTCTTCTTTCAAGAAATGTCTATTCATACCTCTTCACCATTTTTAATTAGAGCTATGGAGTTTTTTGAGCTCTTTATATATTTTGGTTATTAATCCCATGTCATATGAGTAGTTTGTAACTATTTTCTCCCATTCTGTGGGTTGTCTCTTCACTTTGTTAATTTTTCCCTTTGCTGTGCAGAAACGTTATAACTTAATGTGATCCATTTGTCCATGTTTGCTTTGGTTACGTGTGCTTGTGGAATATTACTCAAGTTTTTGCTCAGACCAATGCCCTGCAGAGTTTCCCCAATGTATTCTTGTAGTATTTTCACAGTTTAATGTCTTAGAGTTCAGACTTTAATCAATTTTTATTTGATTTTTGTATATAGCAAGAAATAGGGGTCTAGTTTGATTCTTCTGCATATGGATGTCCAGTTTTCACAGGGCAATTTATTAAAGAGACTATCTTTTCCCCAGTGCATGTTCTTGGAGCCTTTGTTGTAAATTAGTTAAATGTAGTTGTATGGATTTGTTTCTGGGTTCTTTATTCTGCTCCATTGGTCTATGTGTGTGTGTTTATGCCAGTGCCATGCCGCTTTGGTTACTATAGCTCTGCAGTATAATTTGAAGTCAGATAATGTGATTCCTCCAGTTTTGTTCTTTTTGCTTAGGATAGCTTTGGCTATTCTGGGTCCTTTATGGTTCCATATACATTTTAGGATTGTTTCTTCTATCTCTGTGAAGAATGTCGTTGGTATTTTGACAGGAATTGCATTGAATCTGTAGATTGCTTTGGGTAATATGGACATTTTAGCAATATCAAGTGTCTAAACCATGAACATGAAATATCTTTCCATTTTTCTATGGCCTCTTCGATTTCCTTCATTAATGTTTTATAGTTTTCAATATAGAGAGCTTTCACTTCTTTGGTTAATTACTAGGTATTTTATTTTATTTGTGGCTATTGTAAATGGGATACCTTTCTTGATTTCTTTTACAGATTGCTCACTGCTGGCATATACAAGTGCTACTTATTATTCTATATTGACTTTATGTCTTGCACCTTTACCAAATATTTTCATTAGTTCTAATAGTTTTTGTGAGCCTTTAGGTTTTTCCAAATAGAAGATCATATCATCTGCAGACAAGGATGCTTTGACTCCTTCCTTTCCAATCTGGATTTCCTTGATTTCTTTCTCTTTTCTGAATTGTTCTAGCTAGGACTTCCAATACTATGTTGAATAAAAATGGTGAAAGTGGGCATCCTTGTTATGTTCCAGAAGGCTTTAGTTTTTCCGCATTCAGATTGATACCAGCTGTGAGTCTGTCATATATAGCTTTTATTATGTTGAGGTGTATTTCTTCTATCCCCAGATTTATGTGGGTTTTTATTATGCAGGAATGTTGAACCTCAAATGCTTTTTCAGCATCAATTGAAATGATTATATATGTTATTTTAATTTTTATTTTAAGTTCCGGGGTACACGTGCAGGATGTGTAGATTTGTTACATACATAAACATGTTCTATGGTGGTTTGCTTCACCTATCAACCTATCACTTAGGTATTAAGGCCAGCATGCATAAGCTGTTTTTCCTAATGCTCTCCCTCCCTCTACTCCACCCCGTGACAGGTCCCAGTATGTGTTGTTCCCTTCCCTGTGTCCATGTGTTTTCATGTTCAGCTCCCACTTTTAAGTGAGAACATGCAGTGTTTGGTTTTCTGTTCCTGTATTAGGTTGCCGAAGATAATGGCTTCGAGCTCCATCCATGTCCCTCAAAGGACATGATCTCATCCCTTTCTATGGCTTCATAGTATTCTGTAGTGCATATTTACCACATTTTCTTTATCTAGTCTATTGTTTATGGGCATTTGGGTTGATTCCATGTCTTTGCTATTGTGAATAGTGCTGCAATGAACATATGCATGTATGTATCTTTGTAATGGAATGATTTATATTCCTTTGGGTATATATCAAGTAATGGAATTGCTGGGTGAAATGGTATTTCTGGTTCTAGATCTTTGAGGAATTGTCACACCATCTTCCACAAGGGTTGAACTAATTTGCACTCCCACCAACGGTGTAAAAGTGTTCCTATTTCTCTGCAACCTCGCTAGCATCTGTTGTTTCTTGACTTTTTAATAATCGCCATTCTGACTGGCATAAGATGGTCTCTCATTGTGGTTTTTATTTGCATTTCTCTAATGATCAGTGATGTTGAGCTTTTCTTCATATGTTTGTTTGGCTGTATGAATGTCTTCTTTTGCAAAGTGTCTGTGTCCTTTGCCTACTTTTTAATTGAATAGTTTTGTTTTTTTTTTTTTTTGTAAATTTGTTTAAGTTCCTTGTACATTCTGGATGTTAGACTTTTGTCAGATGGGTAGATTGCAAAATTTTCTCCCATTCTCTAGGTTGTCTGTTCATTCCGATGATAGTTTCTTTTGCTGTGCAGAAGCTCTTTAGTTTAATTAGTTCCCATTTGTCAATTTTGGCTTTTGTTGCAGTTGCTTTTGGCAACTTCATCATGAAATCTTTGCCTGTGCCTGTGTCCTGAATGGTATTGCTGAGGATTTCTTCTATGGTTTTTATAGTTTGGGATTTTACATTTAAGTCTTTAATCCATCTTGTATTGATTTTTGTATAAGGTGTAAGAAAGGGGTCCAGTTTCAATTTTCTGCATATGGCTAGCCAGTTCTCTCAGCACCATTTATTAAATAGGGAATCGTCTCCCTATTCCTTGTTTTTGTCAGAGATCAGATGGTTCTAGATGTTTGGTCCTAATTCTAAGTTCTCTATTCTGTTTCATTAGTCTAAATGTCTGTTTTTGTACCAGTACCATGCTGTTTTGGTTACTGTAGCCTTGTAATATAGTTTGAAGCAGGGTAGCATGATGCCTCCCACTTTGTTCTTTGTGCTTAGAGTTGTCTTGGCTGTACGGGCTTTGTTTTAGTTACATATGAATTTTAAAATAGTTTCTTCAAATTCTGCAAAGAATGTCAATAGTAGTTTAGTGGGAATAGCATTGAATCTATAAATTACTTTTGGCAGTGTAGCCATTTTCACAATATTGATTCTTCCTATTCATGAGTGTGGAATATTTTTCCATTTGTTTGTGTCCTCTCTAATTTCCTTGAGCAGTGGTTTGTAGTTCTCCTTAAAGAGGTCTTTCACTTCCCTTGTTAGCTGTATTCCTAGGTATTTTATTCCTTTTGTAGCAATTGTGTATGGGAGTTCATTCATGACTGGCTCTCTCCTTGCCTGTTGTTGGTGTATAGAAATCCTTGTGACATTTGCACACTGATTTTGTATCCTGAGACTTTGCTGAAGTTGCTTATCAGCTGAAGAAGCTTTTGGGCTGACATAATGGAGTTTTCTAGATATAGGATCATGTCATCTGTAAACAAAGACAATTTGACTTTCTCTCTTACTATTTGAATACTCTTTATTTCTTTCCCTTGCCTGAGTGCCCTAGCCAGATTGCTTAAATACTATGTTGAATAGGAGTGGTGAGAGAAGTCATCCTTGTCTTGTGCCAGTTTTCAAGGGGAATGCTTTCAGCTTTTGCCCATTCATTTTGATATTGGCTGTGGGTTTTTCATGTATCACTCATTATTTTGAGATATGTTCCTTTATTACCTAGTTTATTGAAAGTTTTTAACAGGAAGGGATGTTGAATTTTATCAAGGACTTTATGGCATCTATTGAGACAATCACGTGGTTTTTGTCTTTAGATCTGTTTATGTGATAACTTATGTTTATTGATTTAGGTATGTTGAAACAGCTGCAATTGCATCACAGGGATGAATCCAACTTATTGGTGGCAGATAAGCTTTTTGATGTGCTGCTGGATTCAGATTGCCAGTATTTTATTGAGAATTTTTGCATCAATGTTCATCAGAGACATTGGCCTGAACTTTTCTTTTTTTGTTGTATCTCTGCCAGGTTTGGTATCAGAATGTTGCTGGCCTCATAGAATGAGTTAGGGAGGAGTGCCTCCATTTGAATTGTCTGGAATAGTTTGGGAAGAAAGGGGATCAGCTCTTTTTTGTACTTCTGGTAAACTTCAGATGTAAGTCCATCTGGTCCTGGGCTTTTTTTGGTTGATAGGCTGTTGATTATTGCCTCAATTTCAGAACTTGTTATTGGTCTATTCAGGGATTCAACTTATACCTGGTTCAGTCTTGGGAGGGTGTATGTGTGCAGGAATTTATCAATTTATTCTAGATTGTCTAGTTTATTTGCATAGAGGTATTTATAGTATTCTCTGATGGTTGTTTGTATTTCTGTGGGGTCAGTGGTGATATCCCCTTTATCATTTTTTTATTGTGTCTATTTGATTCTTCTCTCTTTTCTTCATTAGTCTAGGAGCCATCTGTCTGTTTATTATTTTTTTCAAAAAACTAGCTCCTGGATTCATTCATTTTTTGAAGGGTTTCTTATGTCTTTCTCTCCTTCAGTTACCCTCTAAGCTTGTTGATTTCTTGTCTTCTGCTAGATTTGGGGTTTGTTCGCTCTTAGTTTTCTAGTTCTTTTAGTTGTGACGGTAGGGTGTTGATTTGAGATTTTTGTAGCTTTTTGTTGTGGGCATTCAGTGCTATAAATTTCCCTCCTGGCCAGTCGCGGTGGCTCACGCCTGTAATCCCAGCAGTTTGGGAGGCCGAGACGGGCGGATCACGAGGTCAAGAGATTGAGACCATCCTGGTCAACAAGGTGAAACCCCGTCTCTACTAAAAAAATACAAAAAAATGAGCTGGGCGTGGTGGCACGCACCTGTAGTTCCAGCTACGCGGGAGGCTAAGGCAGGAGAATTGCTTGAACCCGGGCGGCGGAGGTTGCAGTGACCCGAGGTCACGCCACTGCACTCCAGCCTAGCGCCTGGTGACAGAGTGAGACTCTGTCTCAAATAAATAAATAAATAAATAAATAAATAAATAAATAAATAAATTTCCCTCCTAACACTGCCTTAACTGTGTCTCAGAGATTCTGGCACTTTTTCTCTTTTCTCATTGATTTCAAAGAACTTCTTGTTTTCTGCCTTAATTTCATTACTTACCCAGGAGTCATTCAGGAGCAAGGGGTTTCACCATATTGGCCAGGCTGGTCTCGAACTCCTGACCTCGTGATCTACCTGCCTCGGCCTCCTAAAGTGCTGGGATTACAGGCATGAGCCATCATGCCCGGCCTCTTGTTTTATGAATCTGGCTGCTCCTGTTTTGGGTGTATGTATGCTTAAAATAGTTATCTCTTCTTGTTGATGTGACCCTTTTGCCATTATGTAATGCGCTTCTTTGTCTTTTTTCATTTTTCTTGGTTTGAAGTTGACTTTTTCAGAAACTAGTATTATAACCCCTGCTTTTTTCCAATTGCTTAGTAAATTTTCCTTCATCTTTTTATTTTGAGTCTATGTGTGTCTTTGCATGAGATGGGTTTCTTGAATACAGCACAGTGATAGATTTTGGCTCTTCCTCTAGCTTGACATTCTTTGTCTTTCAATTGGGGCATTTAGCCTATTAACATTTGAGGTTAATATTGCTCTGTATGAATTTGATACTGTCATCATGATTTTAGCCGGCTGGTTATTTTGAAGACTTGATGTAGTTGCTTCATAGTATCACTGGTCTCTGTATTTCAGTGTGTTTTTGTAGTGACTGGTAATGGGTTTTTTGGGTTTTTTTTTTTTTTCATATTTAGTGCCTCCTTCAGGAGCTCTTGCAAGGCAGTCCTGGTGGTGATGAATACCTTCAGCATTTGCTTGTCAGAAAAATATTTTACTTCTCCTTCACTCGTGAGAACTTCGCTATGCAAACACAAGTATCAAGAGCTGAATAGACCACACAGAAGAAAGAATATCAGAGATTGAAGACTATTTGGATGAAATAAGGCACGCAGACAATATTAGAGAAAACATAATGAAAAGCAATGAACAAAACCTCCAAGAACTATGGGATTATGTTAAAAGACCGAGCCTATGACTGATAGGGATACCTGAAAGAGATGGGAGAATGGAATCAAATTGGAAAACATACTTCAGGATATCATCCAGGAGAATTTCTCCAACCTAGCAGGACAGCCCAACATTTAAATTAAGGAAATCAGAGAACCCCAGTAAGATACTCCATGAGAACAAGCCAAAGATACATAATCATCAGATTCTCTAAGATCAAAATGAAGGGAAAAAATGTTAAAGGGAACCAGGTAAAAGGCCAGGTCACCTATAAAGAAAAGTCCATCAGACTAACAGAAGACTAACAGAAGACCTTTCAGCAGAAACCCCTGAAGAGATTGGGGGCCAAAATTCAACATTCTTAAAGAAAAGAATTTCCAAACTAGAATTTCATATTTGGCCAAACTAAGTTTCATGAGTGAAGGAGAAGTAAAATTCTGCTGCCAGACATATTGGAGCTCCATTGTATGTTATTTGTTTATTTTATCTTCCTGCTTTTAGGATCCTTTCTTTATCCTTGACCTTGGAGAGTTTGGTTATTTTTTTTTTCTTTTTTTTTTTTTTTGAGACAGAGTCTCACTCCGTCGCCAGGCGCCAGACTGGAGTACAGTGGCACGATCTCGGCTCACTGCAACCTCCGCCTCCTGGGTTCAAGCAATTCTCCTGCCTCAGCCTCCTGAGTAGCTGGGATTACAGGTGCGAGCCACCATGCCCAGCTAATTTTTGTGTTTTTAGTAGAGACGGGGTTTCACCATGTTGGCCAAGATGGTCTCGATCTCCTGACCTTGTGATCCGCCCGCCCCTGCCTCCCCAAGTGCTGGGATTACAGGTGTGAGCCACCACGCCCGGCGAGAGTTTGGTTATTAAATGCCTTGAGGTAATCTTCTTTGGGTAAATCTGCTTGGTGTTCTATAACCTTCTTGTGTTTGGATATTGATACATTTCTCTACTTTTGGGAAGTTCTCTGTTATTATCCCTTTGATTAAACGTTCTACCTCATCTCTTTCTCTACCTCCTCTTTAAGGCCAATAACTCTTAAGTTTGCTCTTTGAGGCTATTTTTAAAATCCTGTAGTTGTGCTTCATTCTTTTTAGTTCTTTTTTCTTTTGTCTCATCTAATTGTGTATTTTCAAATAGCCCATCTTCAAGCTCACTATCCATTCTGCTATTAAAGGACTCTGATGCATTCTTCTGTATGCAAATTGCATTTTTCAGCTTGAGTACTTCTGCTTCTTTTTTAATTATTTCAATCTCTTTGTTAAATTTATCTGATAGAATTCTGAACTCCTTCTCTATGTTATCTTGAATTTATTTGTGTTTTCTCAACACAGCTATTTCAAATTCTGTGCCTGAAAAGTCACATATTTCTATTTCCCTAAGATTGGTCTTTGTTGCTTTACCTAGTTTATTTGGTGAGGTCATGTTGTCCTGGATGGCATTGATGCTAGCAGATGTTCTTATGTAACTTAGCATTGAATAGTTAGGTATTTATTGTAGTCTTCACTGTCTGGGCTTATTTGCAACCATCCTTCTTGGTAAGGCTTTCCAGATATTTAAAACAGAACTGAGAAAGTCAGGGCCATGTGAGCTGAGTAACTGTATGAGTCTGCAAAGCAGATATAGCTTAGATCACAACACCCAAGTCCTTTTGTACTGTTAACAGTTTGTTTCTGTTGAGACGTTTGAGTTCCTTGTATATTCTGGATATTAATCTTCTGTTGAATGAATAGTTTGCAAATATTTTCTGTCATTCTGTAGGTCGTCTCTTTGTTCTATTGGTTGTTTGCTACACAGAAGTTAGTTTGATATAATCCTATTTGTTTATTTTTGCCTTAGTTATCTCAGAATAACATTGTATTTAATCAATTGCCCTGCTTACTGTGCCAATTTGTCAAGAGCTTAGTTGAGCTGACAGGTGCCAGAGTAGTCAACTAAGACAATAAGCCAAAATTAAAGCATTATTTACTCTCTATGATAGCATAAGCAAGAAACCAAAAAGAAGAAAGCACCAGCTCCCCCACTGGCCTGTTTTTCTCCAAGAAATGGTGCAGGCATCAGTCAAAGTTCCGATGTATCATCACAGATGATGTAAATCATCTCACTGCAGAGAGGAAACCCTGAAAGTGAAGATGACGGAAAGGCTAGCAGTGGAAAAATACTGAGTTCTGAGTCAAAGGGGAGGAAAACATCATCAAGGTTTTCCTTTTCCCTCTGATGAGGAACTCTCAGTAGAGGTGCCTATGAAAGACCCTGACAGGAGCCTTTCAATAGTCATCTGGATGGAGGTACCTGGGTTAAAAACGCATTTATACACAAGAGCATGGCTATTCAGAAAGTTCTGAGACTTGAATGGAGCTCCATTCAGAGACTATAGTGCACTACTTGTGAATCATCAAGGTTTTCCTTTTCCCTCTGATGAGGAACTCTCAGTAGAGGTGCCTATAACAGACTCTGGCTGGAGCCTTCCAATAGTCATCTGAATGGAGGTGCCTGGGTTAAAAATGCATTTATATGCAAGAGCATGGCTGTCCAGGTTCTGAGACTTGAATGAAACTCCATTCAGAGACTATAATGCACTACTTGTGAACCAAGTCTGGGGTGAGGAGGGGAACTTTCTTCATAAATCTTGCTGGGTATGTTTGTAATTGCCTATTGTTGTGCCAGAAAGATCACACATAGGTTTTTGGCTAAGAAACAGACTCCTCAATGTAAGCTCCATGAGGTCAAAGACTACATCTTGTGTCGCTGGACTCTCAATACTTATCACAAGGCATAGCATCTAGTTCACAGATATCTTTTAACAATGCATAGATAATTGAGCCTCTCTTCAAACTGAGAGGGATAATTTTCAATTACACTCTACTTCACATTAACTAAGCATGTATTACAAAACTGATTGGAGGAAAGTTGGACAGTTTTCTTCACTTGCAAATCCAATCCCAAATGTATAGAAGTAGGCATGTATACCTACACAGTTATACTAATTGCTGGGGACACAATTAGTATATTGTGTCATTCAATTAGTTCATTCTTTACAAGAACGAACTCTTGTAAAGAGTATGAAGTCCAATATAGGAGACATGTGCATCCCCCATGACATATATTACACTGATATTTAATTGATTAATTGCCTATTTTTCCAGTAGATACGGAGTTTCTTGAGAATGGAATGCAATTCTTCCCCCTTGTCTCTCTATGGCATGGCACCATTGAGATAGAGAATGTCTTCTTAGTGAATAAGCATGGCCAGCAGAAGGATATAGGAGCAAGATGACACCAAAGGACTGGGCGTGGTGGCTCATGCCTGTAATCCCAGCAATTTGGAAGACCAAGGTGGTGGATCACCTGAGGTTAGGAGTTTGAGACCAGCTTGGCCAACATGGCAAATCTTAATCTCTACCAAAAATACAAAAATTAGCTGGGCATGGTGGCGGGTGCCTATAATCCCAGCTGTTCGAGAGGCTGAGGCAGGAGAATCACTTGAACCCAGTAGGCAGAGGTTCCAGTGAGCCGAGATCATGCCATTGCACTCCAGCTTGGGTGACAGAGCAAGACTCTGTCTCAAAAAAAAAAATGCCACCAAGGGATTTAATCTAAACTAAATCACATGTCATTAACTACCTTTGTTATGAAAAAGAGGCCTAAGCCAACAGAATTTCCAATATATATAGATTGCCATTTCTCCAGTTAAACTAATTAAGGGACTATGATATGATAAAAGGCTTCAGTTTAAGATGTATGGCTCTTCTTGAATTTTTTCAAGTTCTTCCAAATGTACAAGGATTGTCGTATATCTTGGATCTGCAACATCTGCCTCCACTAAATGTGACCCTACCTGACAGGAAGGGCTCCTCCTCAGTACACTAGAAGAGCATATTCCTGGCCCTAGAAAGCTGTGCCTGGCTTTGCGAGGGAGTTGTTCTTAAATGTTCCTTTCTGCTTGCCTCCCTTGTGTAGAAGTTTTGGGTCTTTGACCAGCTGGATATAGCTCCATCGAGGCCAGGTCTCTGGGCTTAGCTATTTCCAGGGACTTTCTGAGATCTGAAGGAGCATCCTTCTAATGAAAAACAAATGTGTGTGCATATTTTTGTACACATGTGTGTATGAACAAGTGAGTGTTTGTCTGTCTATGTGTTTTGAGGCTGCTAATCTATAAAATGGGATTACAACATCTGTTGTGTAGAAGAGGTATTGACATTTGCGATAATGTATATAAAGAACCAGGGCTTTGTATGATTATGTGTTCTACAAATAGTAGCTATTGTAAGGTGGATAAAAAGTCATTTGTAAATTCAGTCAGGAGTTATTGGGTACCTGCAATGTCAGGCACTTGTCCTAATTCTGGACAAAAAGAAGTAAATAGAATCACCACATTTTCTACTTTTGTGTAGTTGACATTCTAGTGAGGGGTGGGGGAACAGACAATATCAAACAAACTTTATTTAAGTTAACTTCTAAGAGCAGTGAATGTTATCAAACATTACGAACCAGGGTTATGTGATAGAGAACAAGTAATGAGGTGACTGGTGGAGGAACTGACCCCTTGAGGAAAGCTGGTCAAGGAAGGCCTCTGAGCAAAGGGACATCTGAATTAAGGCTGATTGATAATGTAGGGCAGGCTAATGAAGGATTTCAAAGAGTAGTGCCACAAGGAGGAAGACAAATGAGCTGAGGAGAACCATGATAATGGTGATGATGAGAAAAAGGAAGACAAAATGAATGTCTATGTGCAAATAAACAAATTCATTCATTCCTCACCATTAATCCATTTGTTCCTTGAATAAGCATGTATTGAGCATATACTCTGGCACTCTGTGCTAGGCTCTTTGAATCAGACACATTTCTGGCTCTTAAGGAAAAATCAGCAGAATGAAAAGGCAACTTATGGATTGGGAAAAAATATCTGCAAATCATTTATCTGATAAAAGGTTAATAGCCAAAGTGTATGAAGAACTCATACAACTCAGTAGTGGAAAAACAATTTAGGAAAGGGCAAGGACCTGAATAGACATTTCTCAAAAGAAGACATACAAATGGTAAATAGGTGTATGAGAAAATGCTCAACATCAGAAAACCTCTTCTATACATTGAGTTCATGGCCAAGAACCAAAAAACAAATGCAACAAAAATAAATCGATGGGACCTAATTAAACTAAAATGCTTCTGCGCAGCAAAAGAAATAATTAGCAGAGTAAACAGCCCTCAGAATGGAAGAAAATAGACACAAACTAAACATCTGGCAAAGAACTAATATCCAGAATCTACAAGGAACTAAACAAATCAGCAAATAACAAACAAATAATCACATCAAATGAATGAGTTAGGGAGAAAACCCTCCTCCTCCTCAATTTGTTTGGAATCGTTTCAGTAGGATTGATATCAGTTCTTCTTTGTACATCTGGTAGAATTTAACTGTAAATCCATGTGATTCAGATCATTTTTTGGTTGGTAGGTTCTTTATTGCTGATTTCATTTCAGAAGTTGATATTGGTTTATTTAGAGTTTCAACCTCTTTCTGTGAATCCACATTTTTTTGAAGTTCCAGCAAATTTTAATGCCAGGCATAAATGGATTCTGTCAAACCCTTAAAGAAGGAATATTGATAATTCATCCAAACTCTTCAAGAAAATAGAACAGACAAAAATAATTCCTGTGATGGTTAATATAGAGTGTCAAATTGATTGGATTGAATGATGCAAAGTATTGTTCTTGGGTGTGTCTGTGAGGCTGTTGCCAAAGGAGATTAACATTTGAGGCAGTGGACTGAGAGAGGCAGATCCATCAGACCCACCCTCAATCTGGGTGGGCCCCATCTATTTAGCTGCCAGTGCAACTAGGGAAAAAAAAGCAGGCAGAAGAAGGGGGAAGGAGCCGGCTTGCTGAGTCTGTCAGCCCTCATCTTTCTCCCACGCTGAATGTTTTCTGCCCTTAAACATCAGACTTCAAGTTCTTCAGCTTTTGGACTCAGACTTACACCAGTGGTATGCCAGGGGCTCTTGGGCCTTCAGCCACAGACTGAAGGCTGCACTGTCGGCTTCCCTACTTTGGAGGTTTCTGGACTCAGTCTGACTTCCTTGCTTCTCAGCTTGCAGATAGATGGCCTATTGCGGGGTTTCACCTTGTGATTGTGTGAGTCAATACTCTTTAATAAACTTTCCTTCATATATACATCTATCCTATTACTTCTGTCCCTCTAGAAAACCCTAATATACTTCCCAACTAATTTTATGAATCTATCATTATCCTGATACAAAAATAATATAAAGACATTATGAATAAATGAAATTACACACCATATTTCTTATGAATATGCACACAAAAATTCTCAAAAACACTGGCTAATTGAATCTAGCAATATATTAAAAATACAAAAATACAATGAGGAAATTAGGCTTATGCTGAAAATTCAGAGTTGGTTCACATTTGCATGTCACATGATAATCTCAGTAAATGAGAAAAAAAAAGCATTTCATAAAATTCGACATCCATTAATGTTAAAATCTCTTCAACACCTAAAATGTGAAGAAAAATATGTTTTTAAAAACTGACAATACCAAATATTACCTAGGATACAATGCAACTAATACTTGTATACATTGCTGGTGGGAATGTAAAATAACCAGACACTTTGGAAAACAGTTTGGCAATTTCTAATAAACTGTCTTAGTCCATTTGGATTGTTATAACAAAATATCACAGATTAGATGGCTTATAAACAACAAAAATTTACTTCTCACACTTCTAGGGACTACAAGTCTGAGATCAGGGTGCCAGCATATTCGAGTTCTGGTCAGAGCTTTCTTCTGGGTTCATTCTGACCTATTCATGAGGGTCCCACCCTCAATACTTAATTACTTCCCAAATATCCCATCTCTTAATACCATCACATTGGGATTTCAACATATGAATTTGGTGGGGACACATTCAGTTCACTGCATAGACTTAACTATACACTTGTTAGATGATCTAGCAATCCCTCTCCTAAATATTTATCCAAAAATGCCCTCACAATAGTCTCCCAAAGTCTTAACTCATTCTAGCATTAACTCAAAAGTTCCAAGTCCCAAGTCTCATCTGGAGATGAGTTCCTTCAACCTATGAGCCTGTGAGATAAAAAACAATTTATTTACTCCCAAGATACAATGGTGGTACCAGGCACTGGGTATACATTCCCATACCAAAATGGGGAAATGGGACAAAAAAGGGGGCTACAGGCCCCAAGCAAGTCTGAAACCCAGAAGGGCAGTCATTAAATCTTAAGGCTCCAAAATAATCTCCTTTGATTCCATGTCCAACATCCAGGACACACTGGTGCAAGTGGTAGGTTCCCAATGCCTTAGATAGCTTCATCCCTGTGGCTTGCAGGGTGCAGCCCCTGTGGCTATGTTAATGGGTTGGAGCTGAGTGCCTGTAGCTTTTCTAGGCCCAGCATGCAAGCTGCTGGTGGCTCTACCATTCTAAGGTCTGGAGGGTGGCCCCCTTTACACAACTCCACTAGACAGTTCCCTGGTAGGGACTCTGTGAGGGGAAGACTCTAACCCCATATTTCTCCTCTGCACTACTCCAGTAGATTTCTGTAAGGGCTCTATTTCTGTGGCAGGCTTTTGTCCAGGTAGCCAGATGTTCTTCTACATCCTCTGAAACTTAGAGGGAAGCTGCCAAGCTTCCTTCACTCTTGCATCCTGTGTACCCACAGACTCAGCACCACATGAAAACCTCTAAGGCTTATGGCAGTTTGTGCTCTTCAAAACAGTGGTCTGAGCAATATCTGAGGGCCTTTTCACTGAGGCTGGAGCTGGAGCAGCCAGAATGTGGGCAGAAGTGTCCCAAGGCTGCGCAGGGCAGCAGGACCCTGGGCCTGGCTATCGAATCATTATTTCCTTCTAGACCTCTGGGTCTGTGATGGCAGAAGCTGTCTCCAAGATCTCTGAAATGCCTTTAAGGCCTTTTACCATTGCTGTTGATATTAACACTTGGCATCCTTCTATCTGTGCTAACCTCTCTAGCAAGTGGCTGCTCCGGAGCCTGCTTGTGTTCTCTCCTGGAAAATGCTCTTTTCTTTTCTGCTACATGGCCAGGCTATGAATTTTCCAAATTTATATGCTCTATTTCCTTTTTAAATATAAGTTCAACTTTAAGTCATTTATTTGCTCTTGTATCTGATCATATGTTGTTAGAAGCAGCCAGGCCACATCTTGAACACTTGGCTGCTTAAAAATTTCTTCTGTGAGATACCGTAAGTCATCACTGTTAAGTTCAAACTTCCACAAACCCCTATAGCATAGACACAATAGGGAGTTTTTTGCAGCCAAGTTTTTGCTAGGGTGTAACAAGGGTGAGTTTGATCCAGTTCCCAATAACTTCCTCATTTTCATCTGAGACATTATCAGCCTGGCCTTCCCTTTCCATATTTCTATCAGCATTTTGGTCACAACCACTTAGCAAACCTCTAAGAAGTTCTGAATGTTCCCTTTTCTTCCTGTCTTCTTCTAAGACCTACAAACACTTCCAGCCTCTGCCCATCACCCAGTTCCAAAGCCATTTCTACAATTTCAGTTATCATTATAGCAATGCCCCACTCCTTGGTACCAATTTTCTGTGTTAGGCCATTTTTACATTGCTATAAAGAAATACCTGCGGCTGAATAATTTATAAAGGAAGGAGGTTTAATTGGCCCAGGGTTCTGCAGGGTATAAAGGAAGCATAGTGCCCACATCTATTTCTGGGGAGATCTCAGGAAGCTTACAATCACAGCAGAAGGCAAAGAGGAAGCCGGTGTTAACACTAGGTGACAGGCAGCAATAGAGTGAGAGGGAGGAGGTCCCAGACTTTTAAACAATCAGATCTTGTGTGAACTGAACAAGAACTCACTTATCACCAAGGGATGGTGCTAAACAATTCAGGAAGGATCTGCCTCCATGTTCCAATAACCTCCCATCATAGCCCATCTCCAACACTGGAGATCACATTTCAACATGAGATTTGGAGTAGACAAAATATCCAAACCACATTATAGATCTTTACAGTTGTTTGATCTCCAAGAAATGAAAACAAATAAAATGTCCTTCAATCTGTCCTTTAATCAAATTGTGTTAAATCCATACAGAGAAATGCTATTCGTCAAAAAAGGGGAACAAAGTACTTATATACAGCATGAATGAATCTCAAATGGATAGTGAAAAGTAAAAGAAGCCAGATGTGAAAAAATTAAATATTCCATGATTTTATTTCCATGACATTCTACAAAAGGCCAAACTATAGTGGTGGAGAACAGATCAGTGGTTGCCAGGGGATAGAGATAGAGGAGGAGGTTGACTGAAAACAGGCAGAAGACAAAATTTGGGGATGACAGAACTATTCTGTGGCTTGATTGTGGTAGTACTTTCACACTGTATGCATTTGTCAAAACTTGAACTGTAGAACAAAAGAGTGAGTTTTTCTGTAATTGAATTATGCCTCAGTACTAAAAATAATGTCATAGAGTAAACTGAGGCACTACAAAGTAATTCAGATGTGACCCAGCTGATTGAACTATTGCACATCAAAGAATCTCATGCCAACAAATCCAAGGTATGCTTGGAGGCACACAATCTTTACTCTGGAACAGCTAAGAGTGTTGGAAGATATGTTCAGGAAGACAGCTTACTTCAGTTGGGTTACCTTGGAGGAACAGGCTTCAGTCTTCAATGCTGATGAATATTGGTAAAGGTTTGGCTTAAGAACTGTTGAATTAAGTGAAAAAAGCAGCAGTGGAAAATTAAGCAATGGCTGTTACCAGTACCACCAAAGCATACTTTTTGTGAAGGAAGCCCCCTTACACAACTGCAGTACACTGTCATCCTGTGAATCTTGGAATTTTAGGTGCCTATGACTCTGACTGATCTGAGCTGAATGTGGAGGGGCTGCTGCCTCATCACTGGATTCTTAGCCTTGTGTTGCCCAACAGATACATCTGATAATCTCTCGTCCTCCTGAGGTTTTCTTTCCCTATGTCATAGACTAATTTCTATAATTATATTCCTTATCCAGAGATGATGATCCCAGCAGCTGAAATAAATATCTCTTAGACCTCAAGGATCCCTCACTGATGGAGGCAGAACAATGAGGGCAGAGGGCTGGCATCCATCTTCAGTATGGCTTCTGGCCCAGCCACACAGTTCCTGACTTAAGTCTATAACCCAAGCTTGAGCAACAGAAAAACATTTTCAATCACCTTTAATGGGTAGACTTGAGAATAAATAAGCCAGACTTTATGGGTTTATCTTTATCAGTAGGGAAAACAATAATCTCTCCATTTTTACTCATTCCCCAAGTTTTTCTTCGTCCCCACACCCAAATTTCTGAATCAAAGATAGTCATCAGACGACTTGGAAAGAACAGCAGAAATCAGTTTTCCCTGAGTTTCAGCATGCCCCAAATTGAACTTAGTTCATTCAAAGCACTCCAACCAAAGTCAGTACAACTTAAGAATATCTGCTCCCCATGGCCTATCTTTTATCCTTTTAAAAAAAATAATTAGAAAAAAAAAATTAGGTTGTTGTCAAAGTTGGTGGGGTGGTGGCACTGCTTGCAAGTCTATGGGCAACATACAACTCCAGTGCTGTGTACATCCTTCCATAGCAGAGGGGGAAAAATGAGTATTCAATATGTTTTAGGAAGTTGCCTTCACTTTGGTATCAACAAGGAGTGCTCAACTGGTTAAGCTGCATACTTATATTTTAGCTATCAATTACGAAAAAAGTAGTTTTAAAGACTCTTAGAAATTAGGTAGCAAATAAAAAAGCATTCAATAAAAGACAACAGTGAAACAATTTTAAAAGTTTTAATACAGGTGATATAGATTTAGATTAAGAAAATCTCTGGATACTGAGAACAGAGAAAGAGGCAGAAGAAATTATCATAGAAATAATGCAAAGAAATGCCCCTAAACAAAGAAGGGCATGATACTTATATCCAACATAAGAGTCTCAGACAAAGGTGTTTTACTGTACACTTTCAGAATACCAAGAATAAATATAAATAGTAAATTCTTAAAATACATACACACACACACACACACACACACACAAAAGACAACTAACCCAATAAAATATATCCAAGGCATTTGAGGATACATATGGATGACAAATGAACACATAAATATGTGTTCAACGGCTGGGCACAGTGGCTCATACTTGTAATCCCAGCACTTTGAGAAGCCAAGATGGGTGGATCACAAGGTCAGGAGATTGAGACCATCCTGGCCAACATGGTGAAACCCCATCTCTACTAAAATACAAAATAATTAGCTGGATGTAGTGGCACGCTCCTGTAGCCCCAGCTACTCGGGAGGCTGAGGCAGGAAAATCTCTTGAACCTGGAAGGCAGAGGTTGCAGTGAGCCAAGATCACCCCACTGCACTCCAGCCTGGGCAACAGAGTGAGACTCCATCACACACACACAAAAAAAGTGTTCAACATATTGAAATGCAAATTAAAAGCAAGAGGATATACTACTACACAACTACTAGAATGACCAGAATTGAAACAACTGACTATACCAAGTGTTCATGATGGTATGGAACAACTATCGCCCTGATTTACTGCTAGTGGGAATGCAAAGTGGCACAGTCCACTTTGAAAAATGTTTTGCCTCCTTAGCAATAAAGTTCTACAACTGCAAATGTTTTCAAGAAAAATAATTTATGGGACAAGCAAAGCAAACTACGAATGTTTGCTTTGAATGTTAATTAATATATAAAACAGTATTAAGAATGAAAAGATTGTTATTTAGGTTGGTGCTAAACAATTGCAGTTTTTGCCATTACTTTTCATTACTTTTAATAGCAAAAACTGCAATTACTTTTGCACCAGCCTAATATAATAAAAGATGCATGCAAACTGAAAGGGCTGAAAACTGGCTGTTCCACTGGCCAAAAACTTGAACTTGAATAAGATACTTACTTTCTCTGATCCTCAGCTACTTCATCTATTAAAAAGAGATAATTGAGTGGAGAGATTTATATTTTTTATGAAAAGGGGAATAATGACCAGAGAGATTAAAAGTTATTTACAGTGAAACTACCTAGAGCACACACATCATCCCCTGGAAGAATCTCCTTCCAACCACTTGGGTTTACAGGGCCAGCTTCTGTGTTCTGAGCATCCCCTGGCTCGTCACTGTCATTGCTTGTTTTATGTTTGTATTGTCGTAATCTTCTGAATGGTTCTCTACTAATTAGACTCTGAGCTCTAAGAACTCTTACCCTGCATGAACCATTCCTATGTCCTTAGCGTCTGTCTACACTAATGCCCAGAGCCTGATTCCCAGGTTATCAGACAAGTTTTGGGTTTTTGTCTTCATGTTTGTGACATATGCTACTCACTTAACCGAATATGCCATTATTAAACCAGCAATTTGTTTACTGTGAATAATACATTGCAAATGACAAATCACAGAACTATCTTTCCAAACTTCTGTTCTCTTAGGTGTTTCTGGCCTTCATCCCACATTTTGTCTGTAAGTGCCTAGTACTAGCACATTTCCTACCTTTATGTTCATAACAAATCTTGGACATCCTGGTCAGATCGGCCCTCACTTAAGGGTTGTATTGGCCAAGTCACTGATCTTCTCATATCCAAAGGGGCTGAAGAACAGACCAGTCCATCAGTAAACATTTTTTGAATCAATGCAAGACTGTCTATCTGGTTATTTTAGTATTTATAAGTGTAAGGCATAAATGTCACTCAACCTTATGGCAAAAAAAAAAAATCAAGAATATAAACCCAGTAATCAACAGATATGGGAAGTCCAATCTAGTTATTTCATTCTCACAATCATTCTTTCCCTTTGACTCTTGATTCTAGACTATGGTATTCATTGTTTTTGTTGTTGATTTATGGGTCCCTTGCCTGTGTTCTTCTACTCTTAACTGCTTTTCTATTTATGTGGCTGTTTCTCAAGCTAGAATGTGGTATCCCTCATGGCAAGTACTTTTCAATTTCAGCATCCCAAACACCTCCTTAACATGGCAGGCATTAATGCATGTCTATCAAATTAATCTTTCATAATAACCCTAGCAATGGAAAGCATCTCCGTCACTTTGGAGTCATTATTGTAGATGTTTGAAGGTCCCACACGGACAGTCTTTGGTGCCAAACCCTGTAGAGGAATGACTCTGCTATGGTGCCCTGGAAACTCTGCATCTCACCAGATAGGCCCGGGTAAACAGGCTTAACTACAGAAGGAGCTGAGTCTTGGCAGAACACCCAGTGGTTCGTCTTGGAACAAGGGAAAAGAAGCAGCATGGTACACAGCTGCCATGAGGCAGTTTCTCACCTACCTCCCTATACTGCTGGAGCCTGACACAAGGCCATTACGCATCCATCTCCCTAGTCTCAGTTGGGCATGGGACGTTCTTTCTTTCCCCAACTTAGGATACAGTTGTGGGCTAGAAAACTGCTTACTGTCGAAGAGTATGGCTACGGGCTCCTCACCGGCAAAGAGACCCACCACCTAGGCTGTCTGTCACTGAGCACATCTGATTTAGTGTCACGCTGTAGCACTAGAGACACAGGGAGCTGACACAATTTGATCTTGCTTTTTCTTTCTCTGTAAGTTAATAAAATGTTTGGATCCATCAAGCACATTGTCACCTTACAAGTTAAATCTATGGAAGTGTGACAAGCCAACCTAATAATACCAGTAGTGATACTTGTGGCTGTTAGACACTGCAGTGCTGCTTAGGAACTGCTTGGCCACTTGACAGACTCTGGTAGTGAGGCATAAGGTGGTGCATAACCAGAATATTGACTTACCTTCCTTGGCATCGCGCACCTCAAGAGACAGAGTTTTCAGCACACAGCAACACTTATGGCAGATTTTGCCAGGTATGGGTAACTTGCAAACCAACTTTAGAACTGATGCCAGGTCTGATGCCAACTACATCATTCAATTAATATATCCAATTTAAAAAAGAAAAAAGCAATAAGGAAAAAAAGAAAAAGAAAGTTTAAATCAGTTTAGCTCAAATTCATCAAAAAAGTTAATTTGATATCCCCTACTTGAAATTCAAAAGCAATACTGCTTGCTAGAAGTATAATTGTAAAGGTTAAAAAACGCAAAAATGAAAATTTTAATGAAAAATGTAATCTAATGAAACAAATCCATTTATAATGTAATATCTCCTCCATATAAGTTTGCTCACTTATTCATAATAGCAGTAATTTAGTATACACATTACGATTCTATTTTAGAAATATGGAAGGAGATCCAAATAATTGAAGTACATTTTCCAGCCAGTATATTTCAGGACCAGGATGGAAACCCACAGCTGTTTCATACCTTGCCCAAAAAGAGAGTACAGATATGACTCAAGAAACTTTACCTCAGCTTATGGACGCCTCACATATTTTGTGGCAAATTGGGATACCTTTAAATTTAGACTCATCTTTTAATTTGGACCATAGATTATAAATCTTTTTGAATGAAAGAAATATACTTAAAATTCTGTAGGGGTAAAAATCGTTAACATATATAATCCCCTGCCGTTCCCTAAGCACTGTGGACTCTGAATGAAGTCCTTTGTTGAAGAACTGTTTTTTTGGGATGGTAAGATGAAAATGGGAGCTCAGAGATGTCATGTAGAAACTTATCAATGTAATTTACCACATAAACCAATTAATAAAGAAAAATCCTATTATCATCAGAATAGATGCACTACAAGTGTTTGATAAAATTCAACATATACTGAAGGTAACTAACTACTCATAGCAAATGAGGAAAAGAAATTCCTTACTCTGATAAACTGTACCTACAAGAAAAATACAGTAAACATTATGGTGAAATGTGGAAAATGATCTGTTTCTAATCAGAAACAAGATAAGGATGTCTGCAATCGCCAATTGTGTTCAAATTGTACTGGGAAATTCTGTCCACTACCATGAGTGAGAAAAGTAAATAAAAGGAATAATATTAAAAATGGCAAAAAAAAAAAACCCTGTTATTATTCAAAGGTTATATGATTGTATATGTTAAAAATCCAAAAGGATCTAGAGGTAAACTTTTGGAATTAATAAGCATAGTCAGCAAGGTTGCAGGATAGAAAATCAACGTACCAATATATTATCTCTATATACCATTTCAAACACAGGATTTAAACTTTCAAAATAGATACAATTCTCAAGAGTATTAAAAACCGGGTATATATCCAAAGGATTATAAATCGTTCTACTATAAGGGCACATGTACACGAATGTTCATTGCAGCACAGTTTACAATAGCAAAGACCTGGAACCAACCCAAATGCCCATCAATGATAGACTGGACAGGGAAAATGTGACACATATACAGCATGGAATATTATACAGCCATCAAAAATGATGAGTTCGTGTCCTTTGTAGGAAAATGGATGAACCTGGAAACTATCATTCTCAGCAAACTGACACAAGAACAGAAAATCAAACACCGCATGCTCTCACTCATAGGCGGGTGTTGAACAATGAGAACACATAGACACAGGGAGGGGAGCATCACACACTGGGGTCTGTCGGGGGGAAAAAGGGGAGGGACAGTGGGGAGTAGGGAGCTGGGGAGGGATGGCATGGGGAGAGATGCCAGATACAGGTGATGGGGAGGAAGGCAGCAAATCACACTGCCATGTGTGTACCTATGCAACAATCTTGCATGTTGTTCACATGTACCCCAAAACCTAAAATGCAATAAAAAATGTATTTAAAAAAACCTACAAATAAATTTAACAAAAGTGTGCGAGAATTATTTGCAGAAGAACATAAAACTTTATTAAGAGAATGTCAGCAGTCAAATTTCCAGCATAAGAGCAACATTCTTGGTTTCAGTCTTCATTTGTCTTGATTTAAACCTCTGGTTCCCCTTCACCTATAATACAAATATAAAATTAGGGCATGTTGCTCAGAAGATTTTTATTTAGATGACAGTAGAGGTATACAACTACAGTGTTGATTAACTAAAATCAGAACCTTAAGGGTGACCCTTTAGCTTACATCCAGTTAGCCTTTGAATAAACTCTGAAAGTAGACTTCCAGGCATGTTAACAATATATTTAATTCATGCCACTTTTTCTAGTACAATAATGAAATAAAGAGACTATTCGAGTTCAGAATGAATTAAATCAACTGAATCTATTTTTTATGTATAAATAGAAAGCAAAAACATGCATATACTTTCAGTAAAAATTCAACCAAACAAAAACCTAAGGAAAAAAAGAATTTTT
Source organism: Alouatta palliata (assembly GCA_004027835.1). Taxonomy (NCBI): domain Eukaryota; kingdom Metazoa; phylum Chordata; class Mammalia; order Primates; family Atelidae; genus Alouatta; species Alouatta palliata. The sequence continues at coordinate 824 of PVKV010028877.1, read as the reverse complement.
AAAAAGTACCATTTAAATATTTTGACATGAAATAACACTCTGAATATAGAGTATTCTTAGAACTGCCTAAGTGAAGTAAATAGAAAAGTCAGTATTACATTTGTTTTGTGTCTCTTGTGGAAAAGTGTAAAAATGTTACTTTGGACTAGTTTACCCATTATACAGCTGCTTTAAGTAGGGTGACCACTTGTCACTATTTTCATCGGTACTTTTGCCCTTGACATGCTTAAAAGCATTTCAGTTTATTCAGTAAACTAAATACCCACACTAGCTTCAAGCCATTACCATCACAGTTAATATCACAATAGAAACTGATGCATATTATAAACATGTTACGTATTTGTTAAAAACAGGCCTTTATCAAAATATCTGAAAACTATTGGCTGTTGGTTAAATGACTTACATTCAAAAGTCAGAAAACATTTTCATATCCTTCTTTTAAAAACGACACATAAAATCGTATATATTTATCATGCACAACATGAGATATTAAATATATATACATTGTGAAATGGCTAATTAATATGTGCATTACTTCACATAGCTGTGAAGAAACTTGAAATCTACTCTCTTAGCACATTTCATATCTTTCATATTGTAATTCAATTAGCTTAGACCCAATGTTTCTCTATCTCTTGAACTCCTGGCCTCAAGTGATCCTTCTGCCTTGGCCTCCCAAAGTGCTGGGATTAAAATTATGAGCCACCACACTTGGCCCTCTATCTCTGATAGTGTGTAAGGCAATCATTTGGGGTCTGAATTATCTTCAAAGACTCGTTATATGTGAAGCATGATATTAAAATAGCAGTAGTTTTACCTGTGTG